>JAHLJT010005437.1:19378927-19464160 GCA_031308135.1 Acheta domesticus | reverse complement strand
CGTTCTCGTGGTCCGCGCGAGTGAACCATGCGCAAGTGAACCGTGTGCCGTTGTTTTAGTGAGCCGAACCCTGTCCTTAAAATCAGCCAACAGTTGTTACTGTTCTACGATACTTCCATTCGCGTTTTTTCAACACCACCGCGAGATCAAAATTTTACGTCCTATTCCCAGCTCGCCTAAGTATCATCTTCCCCGTCGTTTATCTTTCGCGCGCGTCAACAATCTCAGCTTCATGAGCGAACTGTACCCAAATACGTGCCTTTTTGCTTCCGCCTTTCTCATTCGATTAATCGCACACTGTCCAATTTTCTGATCGGTCAACTTAATTCACATTTGTATTTTACCCCTTCCGCGGAATTTACTCACGTGTCCTTTAATTAATCACGTTATGATAAACTATCACAGTCTTCAAATAAAGTCATGCTTAATTTTTTTTAAACGAGTAGTTTTTCAATAATTTTGTGACAAACATTATAGCCTTTTACAAATTTACTGCACTTCAGACAGCCGGATGTGCCGTCAATTAGAATTTCTATTTTTTGTTCGTTTCTTACATTCGACCTTTTGTTATACATTTACACATCAATCTTTTAGGAATTATTTATTTTGAAATATTTGAAATTAAAATTGCTATCTCTTTAAGGGAGCATCGACAATGCAGGAATGCAGCAATGGAATTCCATTTCGGTGTCGTGAATTTCTGTGGATTCCGTGTCATTGTCTTTACTTGATATAGCTGTATGGTATCAGGCTTCTTTTTCCAATAAAAGTTTACAAACCTTTTGAATTATATTTTTATGCAGTTGTAGAATTCAAATAGTATTGACAACACTGCGATGGAAACAGTGCGTCGTTCGCTTTTTAGTTGAATTGGACGTGTTCACATATTAGCTAAGATGTTACTAGCACAGAAAGTGCAATATTTCAAACCTATGTAGCTGTTGCCAATAACACGGGAAAGTATGTGCTGTTGTAGCACCACTAGTTTCTTTAAAATTTTTGTAAGAATAGAGTAAAATACAGTTATTAAGGTGGCATAGGGTGCATTTTCACGGTTAACACTGAATTTTCGAAAATTGCAAAAGCTTGAATTTTATTCGGCGTCTTCCTCCAACTACAAAATTGCAGATAGAGAATTTTCTTCCAAATAAAATTTGTTCTTCATAGTAAGTTCTTTCCTTAAGGTCAAGTCCATGTTTTTGAAAATTTTAGTTGTTTTCGCGCAGTATTGCGTGCATTATGTGAATTTTAATAAATACAAAAGAAGATTTTCTCAAAAACGGCTCAAATTTTTCTTTAAACATTTGGTAGGGAGAGTTCTAAATGTATTCTACGAGATGACATAAACTCCATATAGCTCCATTTTTTTGTTTTTCAAGAATGACAAAAAAGTATTTTTTTACTTGTGTCTCACATTGACAATATTTACGTTAGTGGCGATTTGTTTACATTATTATATTTACGAGTACACATGCTTTATATAATGTGAAGTAACGTTTCTGGAGAACGCAACAGTTTTCTGTGCAAACTACCTCGAGATTCCGCATTTTCAGAAACTCTAAAACGCAATTTTCTCATAAATGACTCCAATTATTTTCTTCAAACTTTTGGAATAGATAGTGCTAATTAGGTAACGTTTAGTGCTAATAACAAAGTTTATTTTGAAGTATTTTTTTTATTTTTCAAAAATTAGACAAATGTAATTTTTTGTGGAACTGCACACGTGGCTGCACCACGTTTAGGAATTTTTTTTCTTAATTTAGCAACTGGATTTACCCACTTTTTCGTTACCAGGGCCAAGTAATGAGAGGTTTTCTGCCGCAAATCCCCAGTTTTTTCTTGCAGCAATTCAATTTTCCCTATACTATACGAACGTATAGTATGCAGGAAAGTAAAAATTCAGAAAGATAGTTCACAAGACAGTCAGTCAGAAGAGAAGAACACCATAAATCGGCCCCACTCAGCCAAAACCATTTTCCTGCAAATGATATTTTTGAGTTGTCACTTCCCTCAAACATCGACGAGATATATGTTACATACTACAATGTGATTTTTTTAAAATTATTTATTTTAGGTCGCTTTAAAAACATCTAAGGTAATTAGCAACTGCTTTTGATTTACACCAGAGATACATTTTATAAATTAGAATAAACAGAAATATTAAGTACAATAAATTTTGCAGTAATTCAGATAAGATAATATTATAAACTGCAGCAATGTTTAGATAATGTAAAATTGACTTGCTACCTTCAATTGAATTAAATATTTCATTAATTTTATTTGTAATTCCAAGAGAGTTTCTTAGATTTTGAAGGCTTAAACATTCAAGTATAATGTGAGACGTTGATAACATTCCTCCACATTTTGGATAGATGACTGGATCGATTTTTTTATTAGATGGGAGTAGGTAAAGGAAGAATGACCAATTCTTAATCTTGTAATAATAAACAGGTGTGTGTAAGGGAACACGTGTGCAATCTGCTGCTGGGGGATCTCTAGAAAATTATAATAAAATTTCATAAAAAATCTTCTTGGGTGGTCTTATATTCCTTGGGAACTTTACGAACACACTGTAATCTCAATTCTGCAATCGCAAAAGACACTACTTACTGCTCTTACTGAACAGTAAATTTGTTCAGCCCACTGAAGTTTCTAATTATTTTAAAAAATGATCCCATTGCACAATAACGCACAGTGTGAAGAAGTCGGTTCATTGGCGAAACCTCAGAATTGCTAACAAAACACAAAGTATACATATCATTATCTTGACTTAAGATTAATTTAGCAGGATCTATACTTGCATACATAATATAAGTCGGTATTCACAAATCTGTTTTTTTTTCCTGTTCTATGAAAGACAAAATTTTCCAACCGTAGGCTTCGTTAACCTAAATGGGGATCTGCAATCTTGTTCGTTAAGGACCTCAAAAACTTGTGGCCGACATGCCGTCTGCGCGGACGCTCTAAACCAGCGAGTGCCAACTGGACAAGGAATGACGTCGGAGCACTGCTTCCCCTCCGAGATAACGCTCTCGAAGAAGCGGTCGAGCAAAAGGGGGAGGGAGGAAGGGGCCGACGGCGGTCGCCGGTACCGACAACGTAGTGTGCCTTTGCTGGTGTTTCAGGCAACATAAGTGGGTTAATTTTCTTTCTGTTAGGGAAGAAAGATTTCCTTTTATTGATACTGAAACAATGGCAAAGTGTTCAGGGTGTTCGAAAGAACTGCAGTATGTTAAAAAGTCCAACCTACAGATGTATTACGTAGCTTTGCGACCCAGAGAAATCTGCGAGATTAAAATACATTCTGAGAGTTGACATTGTTCAAAATCATGGGATAAGTAAAGGAATTTGTAGATTAAAGATTACGGAAAAGATACTGAAAATTACAAGGATTTACAACATTCTCAAACAAAACTATATAAAAAATCAAGCCTGAGTTTCAAATTCTCTCACGTGGTCCCTATCGGGTACCTATTTGTTAACATTAATTATTGGTTCAGAACGAACTATTTCTTCATAGTTTATACTATAAAGTATAAAATATTATTTTCGTACAATGTAGAAACTATCTTTTTCAAAAGTATTATGTAATAGAAAAATGGAAGAGGAATTACAGTATTGGTTATAATAAAGAGTAGGATATTGTTTTGAGTTATGTAATAATGTATGTACTATTATATAATCCTTCATATTGTTATTGAATCACAAACATTTTAAATGATAATTATCGATTTTCCAAGCGAACCTTTTCCCACTACCATCATGGGAACACTGCGCTGCGCGCTTGCCGCCGCATCGAGGTGTGGCCTTTGCTCTGCGGATCGACGTGGAGCAAGAAAGCAGATTTCGTGACATCACAGAGCATTGAGTTGGCAAGCAATGCTCTAAATTATCAAAAAATTCGTCGTCTATCATCTCTATTACGTCGTCCATCACAGAAATACCATAAATATTCCTTGAAAAACACAGCAAGTTCACATACAAATTCACAGTTATTTTGGACTTTTCTACCAGACAAACATTAACAGCCTCCCAAACCTCCAGTTATTTTTCAGTTACTTTAACCACTGGATAGATTTAGGGATGGGATAGGGACTGGATAGAAGTAGGGTCGAAACGTCGTAAATAACAATAAATAAATTGTTATATAAAGCAGTGTCTGCTTTAGTAAGGTAAAAAACATTACAATTATTGAACAATGTACTGACATATACGGATATTCATTATAATAGGTGTTCCACCTACGCAGCTAGTACGTAGTGCCCAATCATACTGACCATCTAAAGTTATCTAGAGCAGGTATTGAACCAATTTATTGCGTTTCGTCAATCAATTTACTTTTCGCTTGAAACAATAGATGTTTTGTAAAAATTATAATAAAGCGAGATATCCTGGACAAACTCTAAAAATAACCACAATGAAATCTCTCCCTTCCTCCATTTTACTTACGGAGGTCATTTTATAAATAATGCACAGTTTGGCAACATCGCCAGCAGAAGGACGCGGCGGAACTGATTTCTGCGTCACTTGTAGTTCAAAGATTCAGGATAAAGTACGTGTTTCATGAATAACTTGTTTCGTTATTTAATGACGGGTCTTAGAAATAGAGCCTGCACAGGTACTGGGAGGGTTGAGGATTAAAGATTGCATGTTCAGATTGAAACTTTTCGGGGTAAAAAATCCTTTTGAAATCTAGAAATCTTTAAGTAAAGTGTACGGTAAGCATACGGTTGTCCGTAGCACAGTTTCCCAATGGTATTGTCGATTTCGGAAGGTCGAATGAGAAAAAAACGAAGACGCAACACCGCGAAATCCTAGATCATCGACAGACGAATGAAGTGTGAAATTCGTTACAGATTTTATTAAAAAAGATCGTCGTGCGACATGTGAAAACATTTCTGAAGCCACAGGAAATTCAATACCGTTCATATTTCGAATAATTCATGTGATTGATACTGTAAATGCACAGACCCCGACATCAGTTGCTCGACAATTCTGGGACACTCATTCTCCACGACGTTTTCCCTCACACGGCGAAAGTCTGAACAGCAAACTTCCATGAATGTGGTTGGAAAGCGTTACAACATGCACCCTACAGTCCTGACATGACTCCACCTGACTTTAACTTTTGCCAGAATTGAGAAACCTGCAAAAACTTCGTTTTCCATGCCTTGATGAGTTTTGGGCAGCTGTTATCCGAACCATTCGTTGTGAAGGGGTGTTTGATGGAATTCTAAAGCTGCCCAGTCGTTGGAACTTGGTAATTGAGAAGAATAGAGACTACGTTGAAGGATCGTAAGGAGATTTTCTCAAAAAAAAAAAAAAAAAAAAAAATAAACATGCAAATATAAAATACTGTGCATTATATGTGAAATGATCCTCGTATAAAACGAAATTAATATCCAAATTAAATCCCCTAACGTGGCAACGAAGAAACGTTTATTTATTGTATTATTAACGTTGCGAATAGTAAACGGTTTCCTGCCATATGGCCATCGACAACGGTAATGTCAAGGGCTGTTGATTTTGAGCTATTCACAAAAAATTAGTTTCTGAAAATTTTATTTAAATCATGAACACTTGTTTGAAAACATCGATGTTTCTGGAAAATATATCGATGTGAAGAAAACATCGAACACAAAACATCGATGTAATTTATATCGTAATTCTGATCAAAAATATCCATGTTTTAAGAGCATAGTTTTTTGGCCATTCCTAGGGACAAAGCCTCCCCCTTATTTGAGGTATTTCCATTGTAATCCGTACGAAAAAATAGTAAAATTTACGCCAATCCTTTTATCATGGAGCATTTAATTTAATGATATCAGTCTCACTTCAATTAATAAATATGTTGATTTGAAATGTTAACAATATTAATATTAATTAAATCTCTCACTCGTCGTTTATATTTATAACAGGAATGTTTTTTATAATTTCATGAATTTTCGAAAACAAATAATTCATATGATCATATATGACTCTTCTCCCAATCTCAAAAATTTTGGGTTAAGTGAAAACATTTACTCAATAACGGATTGAAATCGTTAGAATTGAATTGTGTTAATTGAAACATTCTGTGTTTCAACGTTTCCTGTAAAGTTATTTAATTTTGAATTAGAATCTTCTCCCAGTGCGTAATATTCTTTATATTGCTTAGTATTTGACGCTGGATGAAACCAGTATTATTTTCTTTCAATGATGAGAACCTCCTATAATTACATCCGCTGTCGTATAGGAATAGATAACAATGGAATATGTAAGCAGTTTCTCTTTTCCTTTTGTTTAAATGGTTTAAACGTCTGGTTTTGCACGTCACAGATCCTTTTCTTTGTCTAGGTGGAGGCTACTCGCTGTGCTTGATGTGACTGCCGTTACCATGGCCTATTTGTGGCTTGGCTCGGCATGCCTGCTGCTTGCAGCGCGGGAAGGTGCTGGTGAGCGGTGGTATGCAAGTAAACGGATGTTTGACTGGATGAAGAACACGCCACATATGGATGTCCAGGATATTCCCTGGCCCAATGGGAGAGTTCCAGATCGTGCGTTTGAGGTTGCTCTAGGACCGCTCAAGAAATGGTTTCCTCCGCTCCCTCCTTCCCGGCCGTCACGTGCAGCTCTCTTAGAAGTGAGTCCTTATGGCCAAAATATATTTACTATTATATTATTATTACTATTATTATATTACTGTTATCAATATACAGACGACACCGGTTATAATGAACTCGGATAAAGCCGCACTTTTCCCGTTTCACGTACGTTAGAAATAAAATTATGCTAATTTAAATAAGATTCAGTTTAGTGAACACTGGACGTCAGCTATAGTGAACGTTAGAAACATGTCCTGGAAATTAATTCCCTTGTGGAAAAAAATATCGCCTGTGCCACAAATTCCGAAAGCAGGCAGCTTGGGAAATGTATCGTCGCCAAAGGTCATAATGTCTCCCCTAAGGTGGAGATAGCGGACCCGGAATGTTTCATTCAACGATCAGTTCAATTAACCATATTGCTACCGAAAAGATCTCGTAAGTTGTTAGAGTAGTGAAAGGACCTTTGGTGACTTCAAGGGTATTCCAAAAACACAACGGCCATTGAACGGTGTCAAGTTTATATTTCAATACTTAGAGGACAACGCAGTTTCAAGTACGGAGAAAAACACGACCTCGAGAAGGATCTGGAGAAATTACTAATGAAAAATACATGAAGCAAACAGTTGAAAATAATTTATTTTTAAGGTAAAATAAAAATATTGAAATTTTCATATGTATCATGCATTTCGTGTATTTTGCTCTATGTCTGTAATAAACTAGTGGTGCTACCAAAGCACTTACTTTCTCGCAGTTGCTACATGGTTCTAAATGCTTTTACACTACTACATAGACCAGCAAAATTGTTTTCTACCAGAAAATTCTTTTTCCGTTCCACGACCCGAACTCAAATCCTCAGAGCCAACGTGCCGACACTCATACCACTACGACAACCAAGTGCCGTATGGGTCGAACTCGGGCAGAGGCATAAACTGGTACATGCGAAATTCATGTAAAAAATTGGGGACATGGTTTAAAAAATTCAAGCATAGATATATTTTTTGCTTTCTCATTGAAATTCAAATTCAACAAGTGATGCTACCAAAGCACATTGCATTGTTTCTAAATGCCCCGCAATTATTATACTTCTAAATAAAAGGGGAAAAGTGTTTTCAACCAACAAATTCTTTCCGTTCCGAGATCCGAAATCAGATCCTTGCCGTTCCGGCACTTATACCACTACGCCACACTAACCCCGTTTGGGACGAACAGAACCATAAAATGAATCAAACCAAATCGAAAAATTGTAAATGCATGATAGGAAAATAATGGGTATGATGGTAAATACCTTTTACAAATCCAAGAAGAGATGTGAAAAATTGTTAAAAGTTAAAAATTCGAAAATTACAAACATTTACAGTTCATTTATTATAATTATCAATATTTGTAATTCGAAAGGTTTCAAATGATTTTCAATAAGTTTCTAGAATTCTCAATTATTTCCTGCGAAAACAGAGTTTTATAACAAATAATTCAAGGGGTTTTTGAGTAACCAAATTTTGGTAAACTTCAAACGCAATTTACGCAAAAACTACTCGTTTTTAAAAAGTGTGCATGACATTTTAAATGCTAGTTTTGTACAACCGACTTTGTCTGAGGCGAAATCTCTATCGTCAATTTTTCAGTTTTGAAATAGATTTTTGCAATTTTCGAGAAATTAGGAAAATCAGCGGAAATGATACCTGCATCATTCTGTTAAACGTCCTTTGCGCTATTCCAACAACAGAATTTAATAAAAAAATTCGGTGCCATTTTCTTTTAATTTTGAAAATCTCCGACGGATTTCGTGTAAAGTACCCCAAAATTTGTAATATCAATTTCAAATTCCCGGAGCCTTGACATCAGTAAAAACGATTGGGGAATATCAATTTTGAAGAAATTCGGCTGAACGATTCTAAATTGATTCGCGCAATGCCCACGGCATAGCACGGAGCACGATGCCGTCTGGCGGTCGAAGGAGAGGGAAATGACGTGTTGTTGTTACCCCTTCGAAAGAGGGATGACTCGACCCATAAAAGCGCCGGACGACGGAAGGTTTTCCCTTCTGTTCCCGATCACCGTCCGAGCGACATCATCAACTTGAGATCTTCAGTGAGTTAGATAGGAGTGTTGAGCGTCAGAGAGACGCCTAATTAGGCACGGTGAGCATATAATTTTGAGAAAAGTGCACAGTAATCGAGGACGGGCGCCAGTGCCGTGAAGTAGTTGAAAGAGTCTGTAGTTCACGAGAGGGGACGGTGATTTGCATAACGCGCAGTTACCGAATGAGAGGCGCTAAATAGACAGAAATAATTGGGGCGACGTATGCGCCCGCATTTTGAGCAAACACGCAACGTCATTCAGTTGCGTCGTGCATGAGACTTCCGCACGCGGTTTGATCATGACGACGGGAGAGAAGGAAGAAGAAGACGTGGGCGCGAGGGTCTGTGGGAATCCGGCGATAGAACAAAGTAGGCGAGGAACCGCCGCGACGAGCAGCGGACGACCGATGCGGATCGGCTTGCGACGCCGCCGCCGGGCGCACCTGGCCTCAGCGTGACGTAGTCGGCGCGACCCCGCACCGGCCGCTTACGGCCGTCGCTCCAAGGCCGAGGCACGCAGCTGGCGAGACTAGACGAAGGTAACAGTGAGCTGCGAACTGCGAGAATGTAGGTCAACGCACAGTGGCCGGGGAAAATTGTAAGAGGGGAACGTTGGTGGGGAGAGCGCCATATTTCACTAAGCTAGCAGAGATCATAGAATTGACTGCCATATTTTTAGTAACTGCCTGGGAAATTTGTATAAAATTGTGTTAATTTTGTGATATTCACAAAAAGATTTCTTATTGAAGAGTACAATCCAATTAATCAAAATTTTTGTCAAATTGATTTGAATACTGAATGTCACAAGTCTGAATCCGGCGTCACCTGGCGACTTCGGCCGAAAAATTCCCAAGGTAGGATACAAGAGTATTGAATGAAAGTCACCTCGACAAAGAGAAAGGTACCAGTGATTTATTTTTTTGTGTTCTGTATTTCTTTAATGATCAGTATAACCATTTAAAAGAGTTAAGAAAAATTCCCACTGCCCTGAGGTAATGAAAAGCTCGCAAGAGCATGAGATCTACGAATATCCCGACAGGCGTCTAGGAATTGCTAGACGGGGTTTTCATCAGAATATATATATATATATATATATATATATTCTGATGATATATATATATATATTATAAGAATACGTTTCGTATTAGAGAAGCAGCGACACGGGTCAGACGCACTGTTTGAATTCAGCGGCAGTGCTGGCCGCGTCGGCTGACCCGGTCGGAAAGACTCAGCGGAGTCAGCGAGTCGGCGCGCGCAGGGGAGGGGGCGTGAGAATACGATGGAAGGGTGCGTGCCGGACGACGAGAAGGAACAACATTGTAGAGGAGCGCTAAGTAACGGTGAGATCACTTGTGTGTAAATCTAAGTCCATCGGATGGGAAAATGATCTTTAATTACAGAAGAGCAGAGTAAAATTATGGTTAGACCCCGGATGCAGTCTTGAAGTGTGAAAAGTGAGTAAATATTGTCGGTGTTAGGCGAATAGTTGGTGGACACATGCGTACCAAGGTGAATACGGGAAAAGCGGACTCAGTGAACTGCAACAGTGTGAATAAGAAGGTGGATGGTAAATATTGGAGCTAAAGTGATTAGGTAAAACTGTGAGGCATCAACATAATTTACATAAAAAACGCTTCAGCGTGTGTGTAATGAATATCGTCCAATGAAATCAAGTGTGGGAGCAGAATTCAAAGACAAGATTATTATGAGTAAATAAACTGGTGCATGTGATATATCGAGTGCGAGTGATATTCTGCAAGGAGAGCAGAGAGTGCTGTGTATGAAGTGTAGGCGGCCAGCGAGAAGCTTCGGCGAGCGTGGGAACTGAGCGTGCAGCCCGGAGTGGCCACGACGCGCTCCGGCCAAGGTCACGGGGCGGCGATGCAAACACGAAGCGTTACACTGCGATTTTTGTAGGAAGAGCTCTGAAGATAACTCAAATCCCATCTTCGCGATGGAATATGTCACGGCATTTCGTGTCATTCACAGTCGTTCCGCTAGATTTCGCACGATCGCGACCGTAAGAAGCAGTGCTTGCGATCATGCGACTTCTACCGGCAAGACCGAGAAAAGACGCGAAATACCGTGACATATTCCATCGCGAAGATGGGATTTGAGTTATCTTGAGAGCTCTTCCTACAAAAATCGCAGTATAGGCCTTCCCCCTCCCCCGTTGGCAGTAGCAGCGGCCAGCGAGCGTAAACACACGTACGACAAATAGTAAGACTGTGCAGGATCATATTACTCGTTCACTTTACGTTTGCAGACGGAGCGCTGCTATCTGTTTACACGAGGTCACCGCCGACTGAATGAGAAACGCACGTCCGCAGTAGATACTGACCGTTTAATATGATATAGATGGCGGTGAGCAGCACACAGAACCCCGGGTAAGAACATAACCATTTAAGTAAGTAAGTAAGTGCAAAGAACAAATAAAAATATTGTACGTGAATGTTGTGAATAACGTGTGGTGTGATCTATTTTATTGCATATTACCTTAATCATTAAAGGGCGTGACTCCAGCTCACTGTCAGAAAGGCATTATTCGTCAGCTGTCTCCGTAGCGCTTGTGCTGCCTTCGGAGACAGCTGATTGGTCAGATGCTGATTGACATCGGGACCATTCGTGTATTCTTGGTTGTGTGTTCGGGCCTTCACTTTCAAAACAACATTAGTTCCTAATTCTGCCATCTGCAAATATAAAGTGAATGAGTAATAACTCATTCATTTCAAGGGAAGTATGAAAAGCAGATAGGAGGTATAGAGAAGTGGGCGACAGTACAACATCGGACTGTAGGAAATAGTTCAGTGTGGGTAATTATGGGAGGGCTGAAGAAAAAATTAATGAGATGCCAATTCACATATCACTAGTTAAGTAATATTTAGAAGTATGAGTGGAACTGTCATTTTCTCTTCATATTATTGAAATAAAGTGTCTCATGTGTTGCATCAAAATTGTGTATTTCCATTGGATGTACGTAAGTGCCCCAAGCCCATTCACGGAAAAGATTACCTGAACCCCTATCATCCATTCGGTACAATCCAAAAATGATTATATATATATATATATATATATATATATATATGTTTACAGAAATGTGTGTGCTCTACGTTATTGTGTATGGAATTATATTTAAGAAAATAACATTGTAATAACGTACTGATGATTTATATGAATTGCTAGATATTTCCACCGCACATCAATTGCATCACTCTCCAAAGGTCACACATCACCACGTTCACCATCTCCAATCCCACACTCCCTCTCACGCATATACTGCACCACACAGAAATACATCACCACAAACGGCACTTTCAAAAAGTTCGCCGTCCCAAGCACCCCACTACGCCTTACAAAATAGCACATACGTCACCACATAGAGCACTTTCAAAAGAGCTCGCCCTCCCAAGCATCTACTACGCCTTACATAAAAGTACATACGTCACCACAATTTGGGTGAGATGTTTGTTCTTTGTTGTGTGTCAAAGTGGGAAGTGTTGCCGCCTATTCCTCCTCCGCCGTGGGAGGGCGTGTGGTGGGCGCTGGCTGGTAGCGGTGTCCAGGGCGCTGTGCTTGTGGTGGATGCGGGGGATGCTGATCGCTGGCTATCTGTGCTTCATTGGCTTGCTCGTTCTTCGCTGCTGTGTTGGCATCCGCACCTTAAAGCGCCCGCTTGGCTGGAGAAGCAGAGGGGATACGTGGTGGCGGCGCGGGATCTATGGCACCTTCACGATGTGTTGATTAATGACACGTTGCCTATAGGTGTCGTTGGGCAAGTACGTATGTGTGTATGTGTACGTAGGTGTCGTTGGGCAAGTACGTATGTCATTGTTTTGTATCTGTTCTCTTTTTACGATCTCGCTTGTGTTTGCGTCTTGAAGATTACACACACACACACACACACACACACACACACACACACACACACATATATATATATAATACATTGAGAAAAGGCGGTTTATCGATAGAAATTGATCCATTTGGCGAAATAATCCTTAAATATTCTTCCTGTTTGTAGCAACTTATTACCTCTCACATGTTGGGTGCTTTTTTTTAGGACCGTGTTAAAAAATTGAATAATCACAAATTATTTGACGTACCGACCACAATAGCCAATAAATCATTTTGACGATTTTCTTCTAGATATTTTTTGTATTAATTTACATCTGATGAAGATCCATACAAATTTAATATTGTATTAGTTGTTTTTCATAACAAAGGTCTAGTTTGCTAAGAAAATAGTGCCGAAATAAGTCAAACTTTTAAACATAGGTTGTTGTCCTACATAAATTGAGAATTCGTTCCTTGCCCAATATAAAGGTATTACAAATGATTCATAGTAAAAATAAAAGTTTTTTTATTTTCTCGCCTTACGAATACTTCGTAAGAAGAGAAAGTTGTGTAATCGTACCCCGCAAAACGAATTTTCCAGCGCACTGCGCTTGTGTGGCGTAGGAGTAGCAGCGCCAGCACGTTAACTCTGAGGAACGGTGTTCAGGTGTCGAAATGGTGAAATAACTTGCTGGTTACTTTTGCTTTTTTTGTAGGTGTATGTTTTTGCGGAGCATTTTAAATTATTCAAAAATGTACATGCTTTGGTAACACTCCGTGTTGACTTTGACGTTTTGAATATGAATGAGAAAGGAAAAAATGTGTCTACGGTAGAATTTTTTATATTGTGTCCTGAATTATTTGTTGGTTTTTACATGAATCAGACATTTAGTTGTTTGTCTTTGCCCGACTTCGATTCACGATCGCTTATGTCATATAGTGGCATGAATGCCTGCAAGTTAAATATGAGAATTTGGGATCGCGTCTGGAACGAAAAAATCTTTGCTGGTTGGTAGTATAATATTGCAGAGCATTTAGTAACAATACGAGAAAGTATGTGTTTTGGTAGCAACACTATTTTTAACTTTTTACTATTTTTAAGCAGAAATTCAAATAATACATTTTCCTTAAGCAAAAGTAATAGAAATTTATTGACGTACTAAAACGTTTTTATTACATAAATTTTAAGCAGGTTATTGTCAATATTCTGTTGATATTTGCCTGAAATATTTGGTTTCTGCGCCAAAATTTGGATGATTTATAACATATTTTTTATAAAATATAATGACTGAGATTTGTTAATCCGGAGTGAAATTGTGGAATAAATAGTATTACATTAGCGAGATAGTACGTGCTGTTTTGGCGCCGCTAGTTTTAATGACCCCCTCCCTGACGGTCTGTTCTCTTCTCTTTCACTACTATGTATATCGCTCTATTAATGTTTGGCCTTATGCCGCCATCCCGTTTGAGGTTATTTGGGTTTACTGAATCGCTTAAAGGAGGGATTTTCATGGTCCCTTGTTTTAATATCCCAGTCATAAATGTACAGCTTGTCCCTCTTCTTACTCTCTCTCCTTTCTTTTTTCTCTTATGAATTTTCTTCTTCATTTTCATATGTTCACATATTTTCTTCTTCTTTTTCATCTTCATGTTTCCCTTCTCTCATTTCCGTTCTCTTCCCTTCAATGTTCCCTTCAATTATTTGGCCGTAAGCCGCCGTCCTGAATGAGGTTTTCTGGGTTTACTCAATCGCTTAAGTCGTATGCCGGGATGGTCCTTAGTTTTGCACTCCCAGATGTAAATGTACGGCTTTCCCTGCCCCCTTAAATGTTACTACTGTGACGTCGTGGAAGCAAGAACGCAGACATAAACTAGTGGTGCTTCCGAAGCACATACTTTCTCGCTGTTTCTAAATGGTTCTAAATGCAATTACACTACTACATAATCCAGTAAAAGTATTTTCAACCAGCAAATTATGTCAACTCAGATCTTCAGAGTCAACGTGCCGGCACTCATACCATTACGACAAACAAGCGCCTTATGGGTCGAACTCGGGCAGAGACATAAAAGGGTAAATGCCAAATTCATGTAAAAAATTGGGACAAAGTAAAAAAAATCCTGAATAGATATATTTTTGTTTGTTTGTTTGTTTATTCAACGTCGCATCGACAGCTGGGTCATTAGCGACTCAGAAAAAATACATTATAACAGTAATTCATGCCTGATTAATTGAGGTTTACAAATTCAGTACAATGTACAGTAATTTACAATAATTGTTTACAGGATTACAAAAAAGGAAAGAGTAGTAACAATAATACTTGCATGAGACATGCAAACAAAAAAAACCATGAGCAAAACAAAGTTCAAATTTGGATGAATACTCCACTCTCCTTATAGGATTGTACAAAGTGTTTTTTTTTATCGTTCGCCGAAGATTCCTGCCGCGTCGCCCGGGCAGTCGAGGGCTCATTCGCCCGGCAAACCGCTGACTCAACTCCCGTGCTATCGCTACGCCGCTTAACGTACCTTAAAGATGATTCTGAAAGTGGTGTCCTTCGGCTCGAATGCATTCTTGGCACCTCCGAAACACATTCTGATTTGCCCTTTGAAGTAAGTCTCGAGGAATTGCTGCGATTTTCTCTTCAATAGAGCGCCGGAGCTCTTCCTCCGAATGCGGGTTTTCTGCATATACCTGATCTTTCAAGTACCCTTCACAGGAAAAAATGACCATGAGATAGATCAAGTGATCTATGAGGCCATAACCCACGACTAATTATACGATCGTCGCAATAAACATTATTTAAAAAGTTGATGGATCGAAAAGCAGTGTGAGCAGTTGCCGAATCCTTTTGAAAGTAACCATAGTGCCTTTCTTCTGGTGTCAATTGTTCGAAGAATAATGCCAATATGTGATGTGTGTAAACGTCAGCCGTAACGGTGGTGTTGAAAAAAATAGGTCCGATAATTCTTGTGGAACTCAACGCACACCACACTCCTATCTTTATGTCGTGAAGTGGTTCTTCCAGAAGGTCTATTGAAGAGAAAATCGCAGCACTTTCTCGAGACTTACTTCAAAGGGCAAATCAGAATGTGTTTCGGAGGTGCCAAGAATGCATTCGAACCGAAGGACACCACTTTCAGCATCTTCTTTAAGGTACGTTTAACGGCGCAGCGATAGCACGGGAGTTGATTCAGCAGTTTGCCGGGCGAATGAGTCCTCGACTGCCCGGGCGACGCGGCCGGAATCTTCGGCGAACGATAAAAAAAACACCCGGTATAATTCTTTCTTGATACTTCAAGTATCAATAATTCAAGTATACATTCCAAACTTGTGTCGTGAAGATACCTCTGCCTGATATGTTGGAAAGTAGGGCAATGATTGAGTACGTGAGACAGGGACCAAGCCGTATTGCACTAGTCACATGATGGAGGATTGGATCCGTCAATCAAATATAGATGACTTAGCTTACAGTGATCTGTTCGTGTTCTCTTTATGGCCACTTGTTCCTTTCTGTTGAGCTTTTTATTATGTTTCAGACTTTGAAAATTGGTTATGTTTTTATGAAGGTCGCTTCTTTTAAGCATAGTCTCTATGGAGAACCATTTTTCTTCTAATATTTTTCCAATATGTTTCACTAGATCTTGGAGTGTATTCGAAATTGCCAGTACAGTGTTTGGGATATCAGTTGTACTTCCACTAACTACTCTGTCAGTTTCCGTCTGCATTTCTGAATCTTGATTCATATTCCATACCAATATTACTTCTTTACCTAACGTGGAAATGTCATGGTACAGTTCTTGAATTGTAATAATCATTTCACTAGAAGTTTCGTTATTGTTGATGGTTTTTATTGCAGTGCGGGATTTCGAGTATAAAATGAACTTTGAGTGGTTAATATTTTTAATAAGTTTCATGGCGGTCAAGATGGCGCATAATTCGGCAGTAAGATGGCTGGCATAGTAGTTAAGTTGGTGTTTCACCGATACTTCTTTCGTTACCATTGTTGCTTCTGTTTCTTGTGTATTTTTAATTGCTTTGACATAAACTGGATAAAACATGTCATTGTTGGTCGGTCTAGAGTTTATTTCATATGGTCCATTTTCTTGATGAGCGCTAGATGATAAGTCTACTGAAATATCCGAGATTATCCAAGGAGGGATTTTGTAATTTCTCTTCTTTCTACTTTTCTGTGATCGAAATTAAGTTCTCTAAGTACTCTTCTAGCTTTCTCATACAAAGGTATAAAACGCGAATGCTCTATGTACTCTTGTTGTTTAGGATATATGTCCTGTACTATGATTGGATTGATGGACGTGGCTGCTTTTAAAGCATATTTGATTATTAGTTCCTCTCTGCGATGAGATAATGTGGGTTCATTTGCTTCAATTAGTATGCTTCCGATGGGACTGGTATGGAAACATCCGGTGCATATCCGGAGACCTTGATGACTGTATTCAGTTTTTTGAGGTCACTTTTACCAGCAGATCTGTATATTATTGATCCGTAGTCTATTTTGGATCTCACAAGTGCTTTGTATGTTAATAATAGCAATTGTCTATCTGCTCCCCAGTTGTTGTGTGCCAGGCATTTATGTATGTTGATTCTCCTTTTACATTCGTTAATAGTGTTCAATATGTGCAATTTCAAGGTCAGTTTAGTGTCGAAGTGCATTCCTAATATTTTGGTACTGGTGACAAAGCTCAGAATCTGATTGCCAATTTTAAGCGTAGGTAAGTTGTTAATTTTCTTCTTTGAAAATATATTACACTCAGTTTTCTGAGGTGCAAATTTAAACCCTGATTTGAGTGACCATTTATAAATACTATTTAATGCGATTTGCATACTTTCTTGGCTTGAATTAATATTTCTTCCTTTACAAAGCATAGTAATATCATCGACGTATTTCCTAATGATAGTGGGTGGTTTGATTTTTTCGTTCGCGTCATTTATTGCTAGTAGGAACAGTGAAACACTTCGGATGGATCCTTGAGGTATACCGTTCTCTATTCTTTTCTTCTCAGATAATGTTCCATTTGCTCTCACTTGCATGACCCGATCTTCCGAGAAATGTTTGATAAACTGAAACATGTTGTCTCGAACTCCAATTTCGCTCAACTTCTGTAGGACTCGATGCATCCATGGACCCGTGAGCCGTTTCAAGAAATCGTTTTAGTTTTCTAATTTTTTTTAAACAGTCTTTGCTAGATGAGAATGTGTTGCTGTAAATTTCTTAATCCAATAAATCTGCACCTTATCAATCCCGAGGGATTTCCAGTTTCCAATGTTCTGAATTCCTTGGAAGAGGTCCTGTTCCGAGAATTCGTGAACATGTTCCACTGTTTCCACAAGTTCATCGGCAGCATCAACTTCGGATTGAAGCCAAGATGCGTCTTAGTCGTAGGATCTGGTTTCCTCCCAGATTGCTGCCCAAAATATTTCAACGTCGTCTTTTGACGGAGGGACAGCATTGCCATTCGGTTTTTGAGTCAAATTGTGATAGAATCTCTTTGCGTCTGTTTCAAACAACCGATTCTGCACGCGGAAATCGTCTCTACGTTTGCAACGAATTATCGTTGAGCCCATGCTCGGATTTTCTTTTTTAGCTTCTCAGCAACGACTTGCCTCATTGTGTCATTTTCAATTTAGTATTTTTGTTCAACATGGAATATCTTGTTTTCACCTTTAGAAGTGTGAGTTGATGTAGAAGATGTCTCAACTAAGAGTGTCTTTCACGCCGAGTGTTGGCTATCCGTTTCATTATTCTTTTCGCCCATGGGGGTACCGATCTGTTTACTCTGGCTGGCTACCAGCCGTCGGTGTTCTTGGCAGGTCCAAAACTACTGGTGATACAGAATGTCACAGACTTTCCAGAATTATTTTTCTATTTCCTTTGGTCTCGTCTAGCTATTCGGACTTGCCACATACTCGTGCCAGTTCCCATTTCAAGCCGGTACATTTTTTTGACATTTTATTAATATTTTTGGTTTGCTAATAGTAGAATGGAAATATTATTTTAAGAGTATTAAAGAACACTAAAACCTCGTCCTAAATGGCAATTTTTTTTAAACATTTGGAGCCGATTCTAAGAAAACGGCGTTTAAGTACTTTTGTAAATGTAAATTTATAGCTCTTTTTCACAGAAAATTTTTGCGTTTTCGAGAAACTTAATTTCAAGTGATTTGAAGAACTTCCATTCACTAATAGAATTGTGTTTACAAATTCCTGGTAATGTGCATATAAATAGAGTGAGAGAACGTTCAAAAAATTACATTTGTGCAATTTCTGTAAAAACAAAAAAATATCCTAAAATGAACTTTACGTCATATGCACTTCAATTAGAACCATCCGTTCGAAAAAATTGAAAAAATGGAGGCTTTTATGAGAAAATGGCGTTTGAGCGTTTCTGAAAATTAGAAATTTGATCTCGTTTTCAGAGAACACTACTGACATTATTTAAAGCGCATGTACTCATTAATATAACTAATGTACCCGTGCGAAAACTCTCGCATGTTAAACCCCACCCTTTCCCTATCCATTTGTATATGCTTTCCAGTAAAAGGGAAAGTTGTCAGTGAAACGTGTCTATTTGTTTAAAAAATGTATAAATGTAACTTCTAATGTACTTAAAGAATATCAACAAAAATAACAATGCAATTGATGTTGGAAAAAATCAAGGTTTATTCAGCATTATAGAGAGATATTTTTGGAATAATTCATACTTATTTAAAAACAAAATTTGAAAACATTATTCAATTTCACTCTATAGTTATCTTTTTGCTATCCTTGATAGTCACAAAAATAATAGAAAAGGTTTTTACTCTTGATAAAGCAAAGTAGTGAGAAAATATTGGATCGGGCAAATACAACCCTACTCTTTACAATATTATTTAACTTTCTTTGATTTGTTATAAGGAACAGAGGGGGGATTTTCAGAGTCAGGGTGCTAGCTTGCTGGGGGGCGAAAATTGAAAAATTATTTGTATACTAAAAGTATTGGATTATTTTCTGCGTTCTTACTGCGTTCTAGAAAAGCAATTCCCAGCCCAAAAATAATCAAACTAATATTTTCACCTTTGAGTACTAAATATCATTTGTTACCGTTACAAACAATTTAGTAGGCTTAGACATCACTTCAGTACATTGGAATGGATGTTTGCATATTGAATATCTTAACAAACAGACACCTCGAGTTTCATATCGAACTGTGTATTATTTACAATATGAGTTTGCAGCTGGACGTTGATGTACATACTTCCAGATACCGCCAAATCGTGCGTTAAATCGTGCGTTTGGACTGCGACGGTTGGCAGTTGTCGTGTGACTTGCGCTATTCTTTCTATAATTTAAATTTAGTTGCTTTTTTAGATTAATTCACGCAGTATTGCAGGCTAGCACATTTTTGTTTTTAATTTATTTCAAGCTATTTTATTTTAGCTAATTTAAAAAGAATGTTCTTTGTGTTCTACCATAGTACAAGTTTTCCCCTTCTACCTCCGCGTACCCGTGCGAGAACTCTGTTGCGAGAACCCGTGCGAGAACGCATGGAGAAAATACTGGTACAGCTAAAACACAAACACAGTCTTCACTGTACACCCACATCCCTCCATAATTAGGTAATCACTTCAGACCACGGCAAAACGTGAATGGTTTCACTACACGCATAAGAAACAATCTTCATAGGTATCAAGCAACTATAATAGTACTTCTAGTTGTTGCTGGAGAGCAAATCTTGAATTAATGATTATGCAAATAAACCTAATCAGACTGCACAAACCACGGTGTATACAGAAAACGTAAATATAAGATTCAGGAATCTAAGCCTTCTAAGCATGTCGTCACAAAATTGACCACCAGCAATAAGGATTTGTTGGCATTAGCAGAATTGAAGCTCCGAACAGAAAATTTAATTGAATGTCCAAGAATGTCTGTAGATTGTCTTGTAGATTATGGTTTAAAAAACAATTCATTGGCCTCAACATTTTTTATTTTAAGGCTCTATAACGCTTTGTTTATGAGTTATTTGCCGATATAGATTAGCATGTGATGCGGGTTGCATTTTACATGAATATTTCGATCCGTTTTATTAAACAAATCCTTAATATTTTTTAAGTCAATGTGCAATTCATCACGTCTCCGTGAAACTCTCTTTCTTTAGAGACCTCTTTATAAAGATTGGTTGCGTGTGATAGCCGCAACGGAAAGGTATACTACTGAAATAAAACAAGAGACGATAATATGAACAAATTGGCGCTAATGTAAATACTAACGTCAAGAGAGCAGTAAAAAAATACATTTTTGTAATTTTTGAAAAAACAAAAGTCCGAAATTCATTTTACACGATGATGTCAAAATTAAATTGTGTTTCTCTGTAACGATTGATTTTATTAATATAGAGATAAAGCAAAATACATTAAAAGGACAAACTGAAAATTTCATTTCGTTTATATGTTCTTAATATCATTTTTTTTGTTTGCTGGGTACTTTTCCATTAAGAATTTCTCTTTATCTTTCACCTGAGTTCGTGCTTTCTCCCTATTTGAGTCTGCATTGTCTTTTGTATCTAAGAATCGTAATGCAGTCTCGATACCCTTCTATCTCTCTCCTTGGGTTCCTATTCTTCTGCTTGAATCCCCGTCCTACTCTCCAAAAGACCTTTTGCTCACCTAATAACATACGAGAAGTTTTTGGTAACGGGATGGCGCAAGCGAATAATGAAACTGATCGGTTTTTTAGCCACGGCGGATATTGCAAGGCTGTGTCAGTCGCGTGCTTTCTGTCGCCCACGTAGAACTCAACGCGTTTTATTCCTTGGAATATTGAGTAGTTTCAAGATTGAAACTGAAGCAAGCAATCGCGCTTTGCCGCCGCCAGTTGTAGCCCACGCAGAACATGGCCGTTGTTTCCGCAGAGAAACTGAGGGACATAAGGTCATCAGTAAGATCCCCATTTCGGGTCCGCTACCTTCACCTCGGGGAAGACTTCTTCGATGACGATCTGTAGACGACGATTTTTTTTTCAAGCTGCGTAGTCTTGGAATTTGTGGCACGGGTTTAAGCCGAGGTTCAAGTTCACTATAACTGAATCTTCTTATGTTTATTTGTAATATTAAGCTAATTTGTAATATTATTAAAATTGCCACACCACCCTGGAGGTTTTTTAAAAAATCGCGAAAATCACCTTGAAATTGTATTTTTTGTTTTTCGAGGTTATCGTCAGACCCAAAACTCGACATGTGTTTCTCTATGTATGTTGACGTGATGAATATGAATTCGATTCGACTTGGGATTCCACTTCAGCGCGTCGACATACATAGAGAAGCATATGTCAAGTCTTTGGATGTGACAACTTTTTTTGTGTGTGCCTGTGTTACCATTGAAGGTTCTCGAAAATTCGAAAGATTTAGGTGATAACAACCTTTAAATAGCACATTTTCAAACATGTTCAAATGACATTTTCGTAAAAACAGCTCCAAAGTTTTCAAAGAAAATGTACACATAAGACCGTGCTTTACTCTTCTGTGATATTCTTTAAGACTTATTTCGATTCTGCTATTAGGAATCCAGGGAAAATGTAAAAATAATTTGTCTTTCAGGCGCCAGGGAACGGGAACTGAACAGACCGAAAAGGGCAAGGCCGAAAAGGATCGCGGGGCAATACCGAAAGGCACAGAGTAAAGGATGTGGAAACTAAGTAGAGGGAAAGTGTTTAATTTCGTCAGATTAACATCATCATTAATTATTTTTTTAAATTTTCAGAACAGCGTTGACACAGAAAGCAAGTTCACTTTTCTACGGATGCAGTTTGACTCCCGCTCACCGATAGTGCTGTCAGTTCGAGACCCGAATTTGGAGTCAATCAAGAAAACTGGACAAAAAATTGAAAGGATATTGGATGAGTTATGGGAATGTCATTTTTGCTTTCGAGGCATCGTATTCTTACACGATGTGTCAGGGAAGTATGTGGGCATTTTCAGAGGTGATCAAAGATATATATCAATGCATATATATAACGAACAATTTGTTGTGAATCATGCTGCAAAAGTAATGAATGTTTTGTCTAATGACTTGGAAGGACATGAGTTCATGATATTTAGAGATACTGAGTTCCGAGGTAAAACTTTCTATTTCAATAACGGCAGAAAAGTGAAATCTATCGAAGAAGAAATAATAGATACATTGCAGGACAAGCTTCGCTTTCGTTTCATCGAGGTGCCTTCATACAAGTTGATGGATGCACAACTAGTGAGTACAAACATCTCTTATATATTTGGGGCCTTTTTCCTAGAACATTAATAATGTAGTATAATTTTTGACTTTATAAGTGAAAATATTTTTTTGGGAAACCCATCTTAAATTTTTTTGATGAAAACGCTGACAGCGACTTAAAAAAATTGTTTACAATTTGCCTAGTTAATGGAAAACGAAAAAAAGAAATTCGAACAGAGTACACCACTTGATGGGAATACAATACCAAGTGACTTTTACTTATCTACGAAAAAGGCCCCAGGTTATCCACAATGAATGACAGAAAACAATACAAAAATTGTTTTAGAAAAAAACTCTTTCAGTTATTAAATATCTCGAAATAATCACCAAGGCCCAGGCAATGTTGGTTGCGTTCGGAGTCACTCCCCTTAGCAGCTCATTTTTTCTACAATTTGGAATGAACCTTGAAGGCTTCGAATGCCTCCAAGCCACGTGGCAGGCGGCGAAGCTGCTGGTGGTGGTTCGTCCGGCGGGCACCCTGCCGGGCTGGTCGCTGCCCCTGCGGGTGTTCAGCGCGGGCATCTGGGGGGCGCTGGCGGCCACTGCGCTCGCGTACGCTCTGGCGTGGCGCGTCGTGTCGGGCGACGCACCCCTGCGCTGCCTCTCAGCCACGCTCGCAGCGCTGTCCTCGTGTGGCGGCGTGGCACAATCCAGGACTCGCGCCCTGCCGCAGCGCCTGCAGCTGGCTGGCGCGCTGCTAGGCGCCTCTGTCGTCATCGCCACCGTATACCAGGTACAGTAGCCCCTGCAGCTAGTTAGTTATCTTTTTTGTCGGTGTCAGATTACTAGGTACAGTTGTGACTGAAGCTGGACAGTCCCCTTGACAATCTGCCGCAGCCTATCAAATTTGAAGCAGGTCTGTTGTTGGTGGCTGATACTACAGTCTGCCGATTAGTGATACTGTTGGAAATGATATTATGCTGGAGAACAGGTAGTCAAGTAGCGAGAGACAATGATAGATAGGAAGATATAGAGCGTTAGAAATGGAGAAACAAAAATAGATCGATAGAGAGAAGTGTAGGTACAGAAATTCCGAGAGAAGTAAAGTGAGTTGTGAAGAAAGATAATAATATGTTTGTCTCTTAATTACTGCATAAGACATACATGAGAAGTGAAGATACATGCCACACACAATGTACGTACAATACATGTAATTCAAGAAAAACTAAAAACAAATACATATTATTAATGTGGTGAATGAAACTACTTTGATTAATGTGATTTATTTCAATCTAGCAAGTTCGATGGGCCCAAAAAAGGATATAACCCGAAAAACAAGTGTTCCATGGCAACTGACATTCTCGGAGACATGTCCCTGATCTTTTACGCTGTCTCGGATTTCTCCTTCAAGATGTAGACGAACTTAATCCTGGAGTAGTCGCACGGGATGCAGGCGAAGTACTTTGCCCCTCCGAGTTAAGCCACTTCCATCGGGTCGCACAATCAGTTGCTCGCTGGTGCCGTGAGCGGAAAGTCATCTTATGCTGGTTGCCTTCAACACATGCTCCGCAAAACTCGTAGATCTTGCTGATCTCGGCTGCAGAGTCTTCAGAATATGACGCTTATTTTGGTGGCTTGTGCCACACTTGGAGAGTGTCATTGATTGTTACGTTAACTTTCCATCCTGAAATATGTCCCATACCTGAAACCTTGTGCCTTGATGTCGTTGTCTTTGGACAACTCGCAGTAGGGCTTAGATGAGTTGACAAGCTTTTGTCCATAGCAGATGTAACAGAGCACAAATTCATCCGTGCACCAGGTGCGTACAAAACTTTTTCCATATGGCGCGGCAACCACTCACTATTGACCTCTGCTTCAAAAAGAATTGTTCCGCATCCTTCAGCAGTCATGTCCCCGATGTGGATATTCACCGTCGATGTGAAATTTTCGTACGACGAATACTTTTCACGACGATCCATCAGATGATCCGTGGCACCAGAGTCGACGATCCACACTTCATTGTTCAGCTCCGGGTTCAGGACCTCTCTGGTGAACCCCGTTGTCTAATAATCCCCGCTATTGTCCCTAGATCACTTTGAGCCACCCATGTTCTTGTTCCGTCTCGGATTACGACAGTTTCGACTCGTTTTACCGACGATTCCGCAGTGGAAACACCGAAATGACGACTTCTTCTCTATACACTTGTTAGCTGGCTTCTTCGCTTTTTCTTTACCCTTTTTAATGCCCTATCAACAAAAAAATTGAATTGAAAATAACAAGAGTAAAACCTTAAATTTATTTGAAAAATTTGGATCCATTTTTAAGAAAATGGCGTTTAAGCGTTACTGTAAATCTGTACTTTAAATACGAAATTTTAAGCTCTTTTTCTCAGAAAATTTTTGAGTTTTTGAAAATATTCAATTAATGTCATTTGAAGCATTTTAACTCACAAATACAATAGTGTTTACATATTGCTGGAAATGTGCAAATTAACTGTGTGAGAGATTTTTCAATAAAATTACATTTATATAATTTTGGAAAAAATACTCCAAAATGAACTTTACGGCATATTAAAAAGAGCAATTACCATTATACGTTCAAAAAGTTTGAAAATAAAATGTGGAGGCTTTTATGGAAAATGGCGTTTGAGTGTTTCTGAAAATGAGCTAGTTTCCACAGAAAAAGGTTGAGATTTTATGAAAAATTACCTAACGTTATTTATGGTAATGTACTCATCAATATAGTAATTTTAATAAATTGCCGAAAATGTAAATATTAACTATGGGAGAAACAAGTCAAAATAAATTCATTTTATATTTTTTGAAAAAAAAGAATAGAGAAAACTTATGTTTATGTCATCGCATAGAGTACACTTCTCACCAAAAGTTTTAGGAAAAAATTTGGAGCCGTTTTTTGAGAAAATCTCATTTGTCCCAATTTCATAAAATTGCACACAATGCATTGGATATTGCGTGAAAACTACTAAAACTACTTTTTGAAAAAATTTACATGACCGCGATGAAAGAACTCAAGAAAATTCAAAGTTGTGAACCGTGAAAATCGGACCTATGTTACTTGGACACGTGTATTCTCTTCTATTCTTACAAGAAATTTAAAGAAACTAGTGGTGCTTCCAACGCACATACTTTCTCGCTCTGCTTCTATACGGTCCTTATTGCTATTCCACTACTCCATAAACAAGCAAAAGTGTACTATACCAGCAAACCATTTCGGTACCGAGACCCGACAAACGAAACTCAAATTTAACGAACCGGCACTTATGCCACTACGCAACACCAACACCGCCTCTGTCGAACAGAGCCATAAAAGAATAGAACCGACCTAGAAAATGGTAAATGCATGACAAAGAAACAATTGAAACGATAGTAATACGCTTTACAAATATAAGAAGAGAGATCAAAAATTGTTAAAACTTAAAATTTGAACAAATATATACAGACATTTCCACGACATTTATCGCAATTACTTATATTTTAGTCAAAACGTAATTCTATCAATTTTATTATTAGGAGCCGGTAATTTTCAACATGCGAAAATCATGTCTTTCAAACATAACCAAGAAAGGCAGCGATAAACCGCATTACGAAGAATTCGTAAGCCTAGAAATTAATAATAATTTCTAAACCGTTAGGGATTGTAAGTTTATCGCATGCCTTCTGGTTATATTGTATTACAATTTAGCGTTAAAATGCTCATAATTTTACTTAAGTTGGTTCATACAGATATATACTAGACAACTGTTCATTTGACATGTGATACGCTTCAGAAATCGAATAACAGAGTTGAAAAATTGTTTAAAAGACGCAGTTAGGGAAAACACAGACAAGTCCTGTCTATTTATCTATATTGAATCTATTCGTGAGTAAAGTACTTCAAATAATTTTCAAGAAAGTATCTACACTCTTCAATGTTTTTTCCTGCAACATCACATTCATCAAATTAAAATCACCCTCGGGGGATCTCAACCAGAAGGTGCATTAACCAACCGCGCTACGAAACCGACTTTCGGAACAACTGCTTATATTTCAGTCAAAACGTACTTGTATCAGTTCTATCATTAGGAAGCCGGTAATTGTCAATATGCGAAAAACATGTCTTTCAAAAAACATGACCAAGAAAGGCAGCGGTGAACTGCTTACTCCACATAATTTATCGGATGATCGGCATTTGGAAAATAACTACTGTGAGATGTGCCATTCTACAGCACCACTATTTTATTTATATATTTACCTTCCCTTCTTACACACGTGCAGAAAATTTAAAGAAAAAAATTTATAGCGGTTTTTGAGAAAATTTTTTTGTAAATTTGAATCGCAATTTATGCAAAAACTATTCGTTTTTCCAAAAAATGGTACATGACCTTATTTGAAGTGCTAATTTTGTACAACCGACTTTGTCTGAGGCGAAAATCTCTATCTTCAATTTTGCAGTTTTTAAACACTTTTTTGCAATTTTCGAAAAATAGGGCCTATCAAAGAAAATGATGCCTATGTCATTCCCTTTAACGTTCTTTGCACTATTCAACAACAAAATATAATCAAAAAATATGGAGCCATTTTTTTTAATTTTTAAAATCTCAAAATGGGCTTCATGTAAAGTATCCTCAAATACTAAGATATCGGTTTCAAATTCCAGAAGCCTTGAGACGAGTAAAAACCATCGGTGAATATCAATTTTGAAGAAAATCGACCGAATGGTTTAGGCGCTAGCGTTGACCACAGACGGACAGACGGACAGACGGACAGACGGACAGACGGACAGACGGACAGACGGACAGACGGACAGACGGACAGACGGACAGACGGACAGACGGACAGACGGACAGACGAACAGACGGACGGACGGACAGACGGACAGACGGACGGAATGCCGTCAATCGATTTTGAAGTATGAAGAAGCAACAAATAGATTTTGACTACACCACGAGATAGAGAATTTTTTTCTAAATTTAGCAACAGGTTTTATCCACTTTTCTGTCACCAGACCCCTGCTATAAGAGATTTTCTGACGAAAATTCCCCGTTTTCCGCCGCACGATTACATAACTTTCTCTTCTTACGAAGTATTCGTAAGGCGAGAAAGTAAAAATTGGAGCCGCTTTAGTGGTTTAACGGTAGTGGTGTTCACAGGCTAATGGACGAACGGACGGAGAGACCGATGGACGTTTAGAAAAAAACACTTTTTCGGTATCAAGGGGCTCCAAAACGTGTTTTTCCGTCGAAAACTTGAAATCCATTTTCGGCAGTATTAACCCTTCAGTGGGCGCGTGACTTTCCATCCCGCCAGTGGGCGCGTGGCGTACACCCGTACTCCAGCATTAGGAGCTGTTTTGTTAACAAACTCTCCGAATTTTGACACTTAAATTGTTATTTTTATAACATATTACTATTATTCTTTTCATTCTAACATTAATAAACTGAAATGAACGAGGCAATTCAGTTATAAAAAGAAATTTTGAAAAATCCAGAAAAAATATGTTTATTGTCACGAATCACTTTGGAAATTTGACAAATGGCTCAAATGTTAAAAGTTTCATAACAATATATACACATAGCTTTCAAATGGTCTTTGCACATCCATTTTTTGCTTTTCTCACACTATCTGCGAGTAGACTTACTGCGACTTCTGCCGCAGACATCACAGCGGCCATGGCCGCTTGGAAGTTTTCTTACCTCATGACTGTTTGCTTACCTCTCCTCCTAACAATTGTTTCAAATCTACCGACTTATTACTGAATTACTGACACAAAATGACCCGCTCGGTTGGTAATAATTTGCAACCATTTCGTCAAATAACTCTAACGGCCGCTAACTTGTCGAACGAATTTTTGATACTTCTATCCCTTACATCATCAAATCTTAGAATTCTCAATAGAAGTCTAAATTTATTCAGGCTAATTGCCAAAAAAAAATGCTTCTATACCTGAGACTCTGAAATTTTCCCAAATTTTGCTGCAATTTTTTCTTGAACTTCCGTGTGATCCAATAAGAAAACATATTCCAATAAAAGCTCTAATCTCCGTATCATCTGTTGGTCTTGCACCTCTACAACGACTAAAACGTGATCTTATCGTCTCAATATAAATGTTAGTATTTATGGTAATCAAACTTATGACATTATTTATAAAGAGACGTACATAGTCAGTAGCATCATCTAGCCCTTTGGTACTTTTCGTAGGTCCTGATAAATACAAAGTTATATTGTGATTTTGATTTCGATTGTATATTGTGAGATCTCGAACGAACATTTACGCGTCGTTTCATCTTATTCCAAGTTGTATTTTTGTCTTTTGCGACGAAATAAGTCATAAGTAAAGGAGTCTCTGTTTCATTTTCATCTTCTTCTGACTCGCTTTGTTCAGTCTGAGAATTGTGATCACTAATTTCAAGAAGATCTTCTGTATCTTCATCATCATCATCATCATCATCACTATCATCTTCATCAAAATCTGTTTCATCTATTTCTGAAAACCAGTGCGAATGACATCCGCATCCGAAGTCTTTTGTTGTAATTTACTTTGTTTAGCAGAATGTATATTTCAAAAGAAACACCACACTAGTTTCAGATAGCTAGTCACAGAAATATAACACAGATTACATACTCAGATAAACACCGAAGGAGCGAAAGACACGACGGACGGACGACTGACACAAGAGGCAACTGAGGGACGTCAGTGGGCGCGTGGAGTACGACGGTGCTCCATTCCAAACAAATCTGTTATCGCGAGAGAGATAAGCGGTTTTGATGACATCCATTTCCGCCATGCGGTTCCTTGCAGTTGCAAAGTCAGCTACCGGGAAAGACAGCTCCAAGCATTAGCTTATACAAAAGAAATGAAGGTTTAAAATTATGTGGAGTACACCGGTACTCCACGCGCCCACTGAAGGGTTAAATAACTTTCCCTACAGCCTACTATATTATTCCGTTTATACGTAGAGTCATTCCATATTAAATCAACACAGTTTTAATTAAAATTTTACCTCACCATTTTAGATTGAAAAATGAAATTTTGACACATAAGTAAATGAATGAAGGATAAGAAAACTACAAATTTTGAGTAAAATATTTCCACCCGTTTGTGAAATACAGCCATGTAAACTTTTACAAAATTAGTTTCCCGAAAATTTTTAAATTGATGTAGAACCTCCCCAAATTACGATAGAGAGCTAAAACAGGTGTCATTTTTCAGCTTTTCTATGACCTCTTATATGATATACAACTCGATACGGGTTGGGTTCAAAAAGCTTTCCAAATATGAATTTAAAATTTTGATTTTGAGTTTATTCAAAATGCTCATCTTCAAAAAAATTGAAAAAATTCTAAAATAATCCGCATATGTTTCCAAACAGATGGTGCAAATTTAAAAATGGGACTGCAATGGGTTCAAATGGTAACCTTTACTTAAAATGCACCATATTTACTTACTCTAGGTTTTGCTGATTTAAAATGCATTTTATTTCAGATTAAATGACCTAATATATACAAATTATTAATTTAGTGTTTTTTGCTGGCGAGTCTCTTGTGTTTTATTGTTGTTGTTATTATTATTTTTCCATTGCATCACGACTAAAGATGTTATGAGTCGGCAGAATATAAAATCTACTCCAGGTTGCAACCAGCTACCTAAGGGGCAGATCCGGTGACTATCAGTGCCTCTACAATACTTTACGCAAAATGTGGGCTGTTCCAAATAAAGCAATTTCTTGCACTTCCCAGTCTTTTGAATTACCAGGGAGTTTAGATAAGTTCTTACTCAAATTTTGCGGAACAAATCTCAGAGCTCCGATAACTATCGGGACGACCTGTGCTTTTACGCCCCACGTTCGGCTGATCTCGATTTCCGAACTCTTGTATTTAAGACGTTTCTCTGCCTCCTTGGTAACGATGTTTTGATCGCAAGGTACAGCAACATCGATAAGTAAACACGATTTTTTCGCCAAATCCCGAATAACTATATCCGGTTTGTTTGCCGCTATCGTGCGATCAGTTTGAATTTGTTGGTCGTACAATATCGTACACAATCCAACAGACGTCACCGGTTTTGGTGAGTGTTCGTACCACTTGGGGCATGTATTTGGAACTTCGAGGGCGGTACAGATCTGCCAGTGGAGATAGCTACACACCCTGTCGTGTCTTTTCAGGTATTTGGTCTTTGCTAGGATTGGACAAGCTGAGACAATATGATCGATGGTTTCCACTTGCTCCTGGCAAATGCGGCATTTATCATCTTGGGAAATTTTGAGAACCGCTTTATCATAATGTCGTGTTCTCAAGGCCTGATCTTGGGCAGCTATTACAAGTGCTTCCGATTCTGGCTTCATTCTTCCCCTTTTAAGCCACATAAATGATTGATCTTTATTGATCTGCACCTTGTCCATTCTTTTTAGGTATGGTCCGTGGAGTGGTTTGTCTCTCCACGATTTCTTTAACATTTTTTGTGTCTCACACTTCATGTTTAGCAGCATCAGAAGTTCAGTGTCTGTGTTATTCGACGTGTCTTGCCTAGTTTTCTTCGCAATGTTTCTTGCTACACTAACAATGCCCCTGTTTCTCATTCTTCGGTCAGATTTCATGACCTGCCTCATTAGAGGGTCATCTTGATGGCTGACTACATACTTCCCCAACTCGACTATTGCGTTGTGCCAGGAGGCCTCAGTTTGTCTGAGGCCTCTTCCTCCTTCCTTACGTGACACATAAAGTCTATGTATATCAGCTCGAGGGTGGGAAACATGATGCATTGTTAGCAGTTTTCTGGTTTTTCGATCCATGGTGCGAATTTCTTGCTCTGTCCAGTCCACTAGTCCAAAACTGTATTCGGCTACATGTACCGCCAAACTACCTATTGCAGATATTTTATTCCTGGAATTCAGAGCGGACTGCAGACCTAATATATACAAATTATTAATTTAGTGTTTTTGTTGGCGAGTGTGTTGTGTTTTATTGTTATTATTGCCATTATTATTATTATTATTATTATTATTATTGTTATTATTATTATTGTTATTATTATTGTTATTATTATTATTATTATATTATTATTATTAGACCGCGGAACTTCATGCAAGTGCATATTTTTACTCACTGTTCATATGAAAAGGAAATGTATATAATTTTACCTATCACCAAAAATAAAACAAATCAAGGTCACCTTTCAGTTGATGAACTAGATACGTGGAAACCTAAACATTTCAGCGAAATGAATCGTTGAGGAAAGAACACCAACTCTCAGCAGCGTCAGCTGGTTATTTACTATCATGCGAAGGTTTAATGATGCCCAAAATTTTGCAAAATGCCATTAATGAAGAAAGCACAGTGAGTGACATAATCTCATGATACATCAATGAATAGGCGATTAACTGCAACCCGGAGGAAAACTCCCGAAGACATTTTCTGATCGAGAAGAGAATCTCATAGTGAAAATAATAAAGAACGACCCTCGTATTAATGCCCCAAAAATTACTCCACAATTATAATCTCGAAACCGTGTGAAGTGTACTAAAGAGGTTCAATTTCCATAGCCGTGTTGTCAGAAGAAAGCCACTTGTAAGTTTAAAGAGAAATACCCGAAAAGATCTGACTTCGATTCACTTATCCACAAAAACCTGGTATATATGCACTTTAATATACCGCATACATTAAAATACGCAGTTAAACTAAAAAATTGCAGGCATGCAAAATGAAAATAGGGTAGATTTGTTATATTTTTGGTGATAGGCAAAGTTATATACATTTCCTTTCCATATGTACAGTCAGGAAAAATATGCAATTGCATGAAGTTCTGCGGTCTAATAATAATAATAATAATAATAATAATAATAATAATAATAATGGCAATAATAACAATAAAACACAACACACTCGCCAACAAAAACACTAAATTAATAATTTGTATACATTAGGTCTTATAATTTGAAATAAAATGCATTTTAAATCAGCAAAACCTAGAGTAAATATTGTGCTTTTTAAGTAAAGATTACCATTTGAACCCATTGCAGTCCCATTTTTAAACTTGCACCACCTGTTTGGAAACATATACGGGTTATTTTAGAATTTTTTCAATTTTTTTGAAGATAGCATTTTGAAAAAACTCAAAATCAAAATTTTAAATTAAAATTTGAAACACTTTTTGAACCCAACTCCTATTGAGTTGTGTATCATATAAAAGGTCATGAAGAAAGCAGAAAAATGACACCTTGTTTCAGCTTAATTTGGAGAGATTCTATATCAATTTAAAAAATTCGGGAACCCAATTTTGTAAACTTTTACATGGCTGTATTTCACAAACGGGTGGAAATATTTTACTCAAAATTTGTAGTTTTCTTATTCTTCATTCATACTACCTATGTGTCAAATTTCATGAGAATCTGAGATGGTGATGTAAAATGACTGTGTTGATTTAATATGGAATGACCCCGTACATAAACGGGAATGCTAAAAACTACCTCAAAGACTGTCGCTAAACCCGCTGATACGAACTGCTAGAGAGTATGCTTTTACTTACATCTTGTTCCTTTGTTCACAGGGACGATTATATTCGCTGGTGGCCGAACCAGAAAGATACCCGGAAATTGACACCATAGAGCAACTGGCCGAATCCTCATTGCCTGTCATCAGCTATCATGACGTTGGGTTAAAAATCTTTCAGATGGGTACTAAACTTGAAGAACTTTCTTCCGCCCAGTTACTGGCACGCCAGAAAGTCATAAAACAAGTCATTCGTACGGTAACAATGGAAGAGTTAGAAATTATGGTAACAGAACGTCACAATGTAGCAGTTCTTCTCGATACATCTTCATGGAAAACTTCATCATCAGAAATATTATTTGGAAGGAAAGTACATAACCTAAAAGAACATATCTTGGATCAAGGAAAATGTTTTATAATAACTAAGTAAGTGTTGTTCATTCTTTGCTATTTCTTTACATTTAAATCGTCAACAAATCCCTGTCATCCCAAAATTTGGCGATTAAAAACTATGTTTTTTTGCAATTAAACCATATGTTTAACAAATTGTACGCCCTTCTATCATCATCATTCTATCAAATATTTCTTATAAGAAATTGTTATTACTCCGACTCATGAACACTGTTTCTCATGGCACGTTGTTATACTATTGTAAGTAGTTTTGGAATTTGCCCCGTAATAATGACGTTGCCAACTAATTTCCGAACTCATGTTTACACTCATTGACCACCGAAACGAAGGAATCGTATTATTCCATTACATTAGTCATTCTTTTACTCAGTAAAATAGGATACGATTACATAATTTTTTAGGCCAGGCTTGTAATCTTTACACAAGTGTGTTATTGCACTCAGAGCAACAAGGTGACAGGGGATAATATTGTCACATCTTTGTTTCTTTGAAAGTTCTACTTTGTTGCATCAATGTTCACAATCAATATTTTGACACTTTAATCCTTCACAAAAGTACAATGTTTCTTCAAAATATTGAACTCACAGCTTCCATAATTTCAAAGATTTTATTACGTTTTTAAAAGCAAGCAAAGTGACAATGTTACCCCACTGGAGTCAAACATTACCACCACTATTTATTTCCAAGTCTCTGGGAAAGTTTAAATGCTCACTCACTCAAAGCGAGGTCTACGCTGGGTGCGGTGGCATTACAGCGCAAGTGAAGGAGAAGGGCCGATAAAGGACATAGCCAGTGAAGGGCGCGGTCAATGCGACCCTCCGTGACAATCCGTCAACTCACAGCGAAATGTCACTTTTGACTACACACTCACTCACTTTCCTCGAAACTTACGCTGGGTGCGGTAGAATTCGAACGCTAGTGAAGGGAAAGGGAGATAAGCGAAATTGCTGGTGCAGGTATCTGTCTGTCTGCGGCCGTCCATCTGCACCTGGATTCCCCACTGAGAGAAATCTTTGCCGTCTAAAGGCCCCTACACACGTACCAATTTGTCGGGCCGACCGTCGGGCCAACCAGATTGTACGCTTTGCTACACACGGTCCAACCAAGAACCCAATTTATCAGTCGTGCTCCAAGTTGTCGCGAGGAAAGTAGCTCTGTGTAAGTAGCGAGTGTTCTCGCGTCGTTTGTGCCTATTGTGGTGTGCTCCTATTGCGATTTTTTTCCTGCAGCTGCAGCCGTTCCGCAATAATACCCCTTTCCTATGGGTTTTCCATGGTTCCTATTAACCTAACCTAGTTCAAAAGCTAAAATACGAACGAATTAATTTAATAAAAACAGAAACTTGAAAAAAGATACAAATGTTACCTTAACCAAAGAAAAAAATTAAAACACTAATTAACAAAACTATTATTACAAATGAAATAATTTATATAACTTCCGAAATTTCAACAAAAACTTACTGAAAATAACTTACAGCGAATAAAACTACCCTAACATAACCTAATTTAACAATAAAGAAAAATTTAAACACGAATTAACAAAACTATAACTTATGAAATAAAATATCGAAACTGAAATAACAACAAAAATAACCAACAACGAAAAAATAAGCGAACTGGAAGCAGAACCACAGCAGAACGCAAGCAGCGCAAGAAAAGGACGCAACAGAAGTGACCGAGAACCGGGCACCATGACATCGGGCCATGGATTATCATGGATATTCATCCATGATCGGGCATCATGTACTCTCTGTCGATCCAAAATCCCCTAGATATAGATCTTTATTCAAGGGGTGTTGGACGAGCACGATGGAGCATGTGGATTCACACGACGAAATCTGCGGAAATTAGTAAAAACTCGAGCGCTGTCGTCGGCAGTTGGCTTAACCACGCTACACACGCCACAATTTGTCGGGCTCTGGTCGGGCCGTGTGGTGGGGGAATCGGCTGTCGGGTGTCGGAGCCGACGAACCGCCCAACCAAATTTTCTGTTGGACGACTGGCCTCCACACGATACAATTTGTTGGGTCGACTGGCCGGTCGGCCCGACAAATTGGTACGTGTGTAGGGGCCTTAAGTGCTCATTGAAGACTTCGCTAGGTCTATAGGGTGGGTCGTAGCATTCGAAAGTGTGTGAAGGGAATGGGGCGATAATCGTCACTGGACACGGTAGCCTGCTGAATGCTCTGGTAATTGATCGTTATATCTAATACTTTAACCTTTACTGAGAGAATAAATTGTATGTCCTGTTATAAGGAGTGTTAAATGTGTTCCATACTCTGTGTATTGGAACCAATCGAATGCCAATATTATTTTCCTTGAAAATCGCCGCCATGCTTTATTTGTTATCATTTTCTTACAACTTCTGAATACTGTGGGAGTAGGCTCGCGCGCTAGAAGATGTTAATTGGCGGTTGTTGTGTGCTTTAGCACTGTATGTTACGTGTCACAACAGTGTTTGCCCCCTTCTCCAGAGTACAGTGTGATTCCAGCCCGTTACCTCGTGGATAGAACAATAGTCTGGAGACCAACTATAGGGAGTAAAGAAAATGGCGAAAATAGAGAGTAAAGAAATTGCCGAGAGACACTTCTAGGACACTGTAACAACTTCAGTCGTGAATGGACACTATTAAAGAAAGAGTGGATTAGATGCACGACCATTTACTACATTTAAGTATATGTTTCTCCTAACTGGCAGGAAAGGGATGTGCTTAAAAATTAAAATAACAGAAATTTCTCTGTACTTACTATCGAAAACGAAACTAACCGGTATCTGTTTTAAAGAAATTAGTGAATTATTACATTGCATATTTAAAAAAGATAAAATATTCCTATTTATTCTTCCTTAAAAATTATTATCAGCTTCACATTTGTTTTTAGATTTTTGTGAACCACTGAAGAAAATGCTGAGATTGTCTCTTGCATTGACTCTTTGCAATAAATGTAGCGCTCCTTCTTACGAACAAACACAGATTTACATTTTTACGGTACTTAAGTTATACATTCTTATGGCATGTGCTATAATTACGAATTACATCACTGAAGCAAATAACCTTTTTTCTTTCAGGAACTGGCCTTGGAAAAACCTGGTCGAAAAAACAGTTTTACACATGCGTGATTCGGGTCTGTACCAACACGTTTTGGAAATGAATACCCACGTAAAGTTTCGATACCATCCCAATCGGCACCGTCTGACATTCAAGAATGAGGAAATGTCAACCATTCGAGTGCTAGAGTTGGCAGACCTGCTCCCGCACATGCAGCTCCTGCTTGCGGGGCTTCTGTTGGCGGTCACGTGCTTCGTGGGGGAGCTTTTGCATCAACACCGCTTGCTGTCCTCCCATGGCCCTCCCCCTGACCCCAACCCTGATTCCCCTCCACAGCCACACTCCCCGCCCAACCACACACTCTCCTCACATCCTCCTCCCCCTGACCCAAACCCTAAATCCCCTTCCCTGTCGCACTCTGCCCCTACTACCTACTCTCCTCCCATGATCCTCCCCTGACTCCAACCTTGAATCACCTTCACTCTTACACTCTCCCTCTACTACTCATTCTCCTCCCATGTTCCTCCCCTCATCTCGATCCTATATCCCCTTCCCCCTCATACTCTCTCCCTACTACCCACTCTCTTCCTATGTTCCTCTCCTGACCTCAATCCCGAATCCCCTCCCAACCCTCTCCAGCAAAGGAGACGCGCGTTGTGCACACTTGTTTAGAGAAGGATGTCGCTTCTGAAAACAAGTTGTCTTGAAGATTCCAGCTACGTACACCCACCTTTCTTTTAAGAAGCACGTACATACCTTCTCGCACTGCATTATTATGGTCCTAAATGCTATTCCACTACTTCACAAACCAGCAAAAGTGTTTTCTACCAGCAAACGTTTTCCGTTCCGAGACCGGAAATCCGATCCTCAAAGTTAACAAACCGGCACTTAAACCACTACGTCTCAGTAGCATCGTATGGGTCGAACAGAGCCATAAAAGAATCGAAACGAGCTTTAAAATGGTAAATGCATGATAAAGAAACAACTGACACGATGGAACGAATCCAAGAAGAGACGTTAAAAATCATTAAAAGTTAAAAATTCGACAAAAATATATAGACACTTCCAGTTCATTTATCCTATCAATATTTGTGATTCAAATGGCTTCACATGGTTTTCAATAAAACTTCTAGAATTCTTAATTATTTCCTGCAATAACAGAGAATTTTGACTAATACTATTCCACGACCAGGACTCACATTGGCGAAGCTTCCCTCGGAAGAACTGTGCCAATGCTCGCTGAATACAACTGCGACCCAAGGCTATGCATGACATTTACATTTGTATAACAGTAATAAGTGTATGGTGGTTTCATTTCTCGCAATAGGAAGCTGAAAAATCCAGAGAAATGTCCTTTGGGCGCTCAATGAAGGTATCTGGGAAGAATATCATTTATCACAGAAAAAACTAGTTCAATTTAGAGTTTAGAAAACTAAGTTCTGCGAGAAAGTCTGTGTCACTCTATAGCACCAGTAGTTATCTAAATTTAGCAGACGTTTTCCGGCGCACGATTACATAACTATTTCTTCTTACGAAGTATTCGTAAGGTGAGAACGTAATAACAATTTCGGAACCGTTAGGGATATGTGTGTTGATCGCATGCGTTCTGGTTATATTGTATTTCAATTTAACATTGAAATTCTGATAATTTTACTTGAATTGGTTCATACAGATATACACAAGACGAAGATTGATTTGACATGACATACGTTTCATAAGTCGATACCAGAGTTGAAAAATTGTTTAAAAGATGCAATTTAGGAAAACACAGACAAGTCCTGTATATTTATCTGCAGTGATTCTATTCGTTGGTAGAAGTATTTCAAATGATTTTCAATAAAGTGTCTACACTCTTCTATGTTTTTTTCTGAAACACCACATTCATCAAATTAATATCCCTATCTGAGGTTCGAACTCGACATCTTCCGAAGTGTAGCGCTCAACTCAACACGCTTTAACCACTTTCGCTTCTGGAGCGAGTTGCGGATTGACTACTTATATATTAGTCAAAACGTAATTGTATCAGCTCTATCATTAAGAAGCCGGTAATTGCCAACATGTAAAAAACATGTCTTTTGGGCGACAAACAAAGGCAGCGGTGACTGGCTTACTCCAAATCCTTTCTCCCACGAACCACCGATTGTGCCATTCTATAGCACCATTAGTTTATTTATTTACCGTCCCTTGTTACACACGTGGAAAAAAAAATTTGGAGCCATCTTTGAGAATTTTTTTTTGTAAATTTGAAGCCAAGATTACTCAAAAAAGACTCATTTTTTTCAGAAAAGTCTACATAACCTTTCTTAAAGAGCTAATTTTGTACAAGAAACTTTTTTTGAGGTAAAAATTGCTATCTACAATTTTGCAGTTTAAAAAAGTGGGACTAAGACCATATATTTTATCGTATATCATTACATATGTGAAGAAAATTTAAAGAAAAAATTTGGAGCGGTTTTTGAGAAACATGTTTGTAAATTTGAAGCCCAATTTACGCAGAAACTGCTCGTTTTTCCAAAAAATGGTACATGACATTATTTAAAGTGCTAATTTTGTACAATCGACTTTGAGGCAAAAATCTCTACCTTCAATTTTGCAGTTCTTAAATAGTTTTTTGCAATTTTTGAAAAATTGGGGATATCAACGAAAATGGAACCTACATCATTCTCTTAAAGGTCCATCGCACAATTCAACAACAAAATTTAATCAAAAAAGTTAGTGCCATTTTCTAATGCCTTTGAAAATCTCCGACGGGTTTCATGTAAAGTACCCGGAAATATTAAAATATCGGTTTCTAATTCCAGAAACCTTGACATCAGTAAAAACGATATCAGTTTTGAAGAAAATCGGCATAACGGTTTAAGCGCTAACGTGGACCACAGACGGACGGGCGGACGTTTTTCGATTTTGCAGTAAGAAGAAGCAACAAAACATGGATTTTGACTACACCACGAGATAAAGGATTTTTTCTAAATTTAGCAAGATAATTTATCCACTTTTTCGCTACCAGACCCCAGCTATAAGCTGACGAAAATTTGCCGTTTTCCGGCGCACGATTACATAAATTTCTCTTCTTACGAACTGTTCGTAAGGCAGAAATTAAAAATACTTTTATGCTCTCGTCTTAGACACTAGGTTCACACCCTCACTTTTGTAAAGAAGAACGTACTAAATAAAAAAGTCATTACTTTCGGACTTGCCACAAACTCTTGCCAGATGCCATATATCGCCGCCCACAGTACTTTTTTTGTTATTTTATTAATTTTTCGGATTTCTATAAGAAGAACGGAAATATTATTTAAAGAATATTAAAGAACAGTAAAACCTTAATCCCTAAATGCTAATTTCTTTGGAAATATTTGGAGCTATTTTTAAGAAAATTGCGTTTAAGCGCTACTGTAAATGCGGAAGATCTTTTTCACAGAATATTTGTGTGTTTACAAAAAACTACCTTTGAAGTTACTTTTAACTACCTTTGAAGCACATACACTCGCAAATACAAAAGTGTTTTAAAATTTGCTAGAAATGTGCATATTAAGGATGTGAGAGATCTTTAAAAAATTACATTTGGGTAATTTTTCAAAAAACAAAAAAATCCAAAATTAACTTTACGTCATATTAAAGTGTGCGATTAGTATTATTTGTTCAAAAGGTTTGGAGAAATTTAAGAGGAAATGGTTGAGCATTTGCATTTCTGAAAATGCGGAATTTTGAGCTTGTTTTCAGAAAAAACGTTTGAGGTTTGGTGGAAATTTGTATGACATTATTTAAAACATATGTACTCGTAAATATTCTAATGCAAACAAATTGCGGCCAGTGTAAATATTACCGACGTGAGACAAAAGTAAAATAAATTCCATTCTTGTAATTTTTTAAAAAAAAACAAAGGAATAGAGCAACATGGTGTTTATGTCAACTCCTAGAGTACATTTAGTAGTACTAAATGTACTACTAAATGTACCCCCACCAAGTTGAAAGAAAAATTGGAGCCGTTTTTTCAGAAAATCTGATTTTTGTAATTTTGTAAAATTGCATATATTTCACGCAATATTGCCAGACAACTAGTAAAATTTTCAAAAAAATGTTCATGACATTAATGAAAGAACTCACTTTGGAGAAAAAGTCTTAGGAGAGAAAGTCTCGATCTTCAATTGTGTAGTTGTAGAAAGACGCCGAACAAAATTCAAACTTTTCCAATTTAAATAAATTCAAAGTTCACGGTGAAAATTGGACCTATGCCATCTTAATGAGTGCATGTTACTCTATTCTTACAAGAAATGTAAGGAAAAGATTGGAGCCACTTTTGAGAAAATTTCGAAAATGTCCGGGGGCTTCATGTAAAGTACCTCCAAATTTTGAAGAATGTTTTTCATAATTGGGGCGCCTGGAGTGGAACCAGATCGACAGAGTAATAACCATTTTGGAAGAAGTCATACTTATGGTTTAGGCGTTAGTGTTGTTCACAGACTTCGGTCGGACGGACAGACAGACGGACAAACGGACGGACGGACAGACTGACAAATAGACAGACGGTCGGACGGACGGACAGACGGACGGACAGACGGACGGACAGACAGACGGATGGACAGACGGACGGACAGACAGACGAACAGGGATTGCGACAATTGAATTCCGTTCAGCTCTCGAGAATTTCTGTGAATTATGCGTAATGGTTGTGACTTGATTTAGCTGTATGGCAGACCTGCACAGCATTTGGCACTTTCACTGACGTCAGGATCTGCGCGCGAGCAGCTCGGGAGCAAACGCGAAAATCGATGAAGGATGGGGATGAGACTCGTTCTAAGAGTGGAGTCCACCAATTAGAGGGCGCAATTCGAACCTTAGCGCGAAAACTGAAAGAGCATCCGGCGAGAGCATGACTGTCACATATAGTTCAAGTAATATTTCCTTTTTTTTTAAATTGTAAATGTTTGTCGTCGATATATGATAGTGTGAAATATTATACAAAAATTAATAATATATATTTGATCTGAACACCAAGTATTATAATTGCTCGTAGGACTGAGAAGGTAATTCGCTTTGCTACTATGTACTCACAAATTTAGTGTTTGACTACACAAATTATGATACTGAATAGTTTTTGTATGATGATGACTGCAATAAATTATTTATTAATTAACTATGTTTAATTGATTAAGACTGTTCTATCAAAGCTAAAACATTTTTTACTTTCCGGTATACATACGCATATACGGAGTAATATACGTAGTATAGGGTAAGGTATGTAGTGTTGCGAGGAAAATGGCGACTTTTCGGCAGAAAAAAAATTCTTTTCCGGGCCCTGATAACGAAAAAGTGGATAAAACCATTTACTAAATTAAGAAAAAATCCCATAACACGTGGTGTAGCCAGAATCCCTGTTTCGTGGTTCGTTGATACCGAAACACCGACTGAAAGCAAAGTCTGTCTGTCCGTCTGTGAAAACCACTAGCGCATAATACATCCATAGAAATTTTTTCAAATTGACGAAACCCCTGTCGATCTAGATACAGTCGAAGCTATGAGATTTTGAAAAATATTCAATAAAATTTGGGGTTATTTACATGAAGCCACTGGGCATTTTAAAAATATTCTCAAAAATAACTCCAAATTTTGACTATATATTTCTTGTAAGAATAGAGTAAAATACACTATTTTAAATCAAGGTAAAAATGTACTTTGGGCGGCGATAAATGGCAGCTGGCAAGAATATGTGGCAAATCTGAATAGCTAGCTGAGACCAAAAATAAGAAAACTAATACGGGAAAAGCTGTGCCACAAACATATGTGCCACAAACATATGTGCTGTTAAATATTACCCTACATGGAATTGCTTCATATTTTACTTTTATGTCAATCTTGATGTGAGGATTTTTCTCATACTTTTTTCATTTTGTTGTGATTTGGACATTCTAACATTCCTAGCGAACAATCTAATTTACCACTAGTGTATTCTTAAAAAAAATCATAATTATTTTCTGCTCTAATTTCTGCCAAGAGTGCATTCTATATTTCTAAAACCAAACCAACGAACACTTTTTTCATCGTTTACGACATGGTATAAAATATTAAGCCATTTGCATTATATTTAATAAGAACCCATTATAATAACATGATTATCCGTAACGTATCGTCTCAGATGTTTGTTCGTTGATCTCTTTTATTCAGTTTCATAATAGGGGAAAAGGGCCACAAACATATGTGCTGTTAAATATTACCCTACATGGAATTGCCTCATATTTTACTTTTATGTCAATCTTGATGTGAGGATTTTTCTCATAGTTTTTTTCATTTTGTTGTGATTTGGACATTCTAACATTCCTAGCGAACAATCAATTTTTAAGTTGTAATTTTTTGCTAGTTACAAATAAATAACGTTTTAAATAAATTACTGGTTTAAAATATTACTTAAGTGTCACAACAAGAATGTTAATTTTTTTAATTAAAAAAGAAAAATGCATACAGTGATGGATATAAAGGTGGATACGCAGCAGTTCACAGAAAGTAAACAGTGAATTATGGCCCTTGGAACTTGAAATACTAGACACTGTCCATTTAAACAAGTGGGAATATACGTTTGCAGCCTGGATCATTGTACTAGACGCCCAGGCATTCAATTTACGCGCCGTGTCGTGCTACAGTCAGACTTCTCCGCTTCCCGCAAAGCTTCCTCCTCCCCACCACTTTCACTTTCGGGGCTGTCGCGGGCAGACGGTCGGCTCCTAAGTGCAGAATGCCCGCGGGAGCAGGCGTTGTACAGGCCTGCTGTATGGTATCAGGCTTATTTTTCCAATACAAATTTACAAAACGTTTGTATTATATTTTTATGCAGTCGTAGAATTCACATAGATTTGACAACACTGCGAAGGAAACTGTGTGTTGTTCTTTTCTTGGTTGAATTGGACGTTTTCAAATAATACCTAAGATGTTAGTAAGGCAGAAAGTGCAATATTTGTATCCTACGTAGCTGTTTCCAATAACACGGGAAAATATGTGCTAATGTAGCACCACTAGTTTTAATATATTCCTATATTTATTTCCCAATATTTTATTTCATCTAAGAGACATTCGCAAGAAAAATTAGGTATCTTATAAATGTGAGAGTGGTAAACACCAGTATGAATGGCAGCGACATACTTGAAAACATTTCTAAGAAATGTCTTGCCCGTTATTTCGATTAGGAAATATAGACGGGAGCTATCAGTGCCTGCGCGAGACATATTGAGACCAGAGATAGGTCTTTATTCGTATAAACAAGTTTCGAGTTAATTAGCAGAAAGCCAACGCAATAAATGTTGACGTGCTGTGAGTCAAGTGACAGAACAACCGTGTGCCCGTGATGTTGGCACCGCCACGACAGAGAAAAAAACACTGAAACTATTACTATTCGTGTATACCTCATTTGCACCCATTTGTTTTACAATAACAATGGTTTCTTCTTCTCCAACTTACAAGTTGGAGTACTTTCAATTATGATACTGCCAATTCCACACTTGAACCGCCAACGATGTAAGAAAATGTGGAACCATTCTAAATCGATTGTATCGAACTGTCGCACCAGAATTTTCGTTTGTACCAAAGAAATTAATTGAGATGCAGCCATTATAATGTGGCGGTTGCGGCCTTTATAACTTCACGCTGGCACCACCGCCATAGTGGAAAAGTCGAAACCATCCTAAATCGTGTGTTCCACATTATTCCACCAGAATTTTCGTTTGTACCCCAGATATTAATATCGTTCATAATTTCAAGAAAATAAATAAATGAACATTTCAAAGTTACGTAAAACCTAATTTTTTAATATATGGAAACTTAACAGGCCTATTGACATCCTTTTTGCCACTTTCTTATTTATAGGACAGCAAACATTTCTAATTAGCGAAAATTAAATATAATTCTTTAACCTAGAGACTGTTAGTTTTCTTATATTATTATTATTATTATTATTATTATTATTATTATTATTATTATTATTATTATTATTATTATTGGTAACAGTTCCATATTTTTATTATAGACAGCCAATTTTATTCAACATATTTATTATATTATATTACAATGTTGTTCTCTTCGCAACGTTTTGGAGGATTTTGCCTGCATCTTCAGTCTAATTAAACATTCTGTATAATAAAAACAAAAACATACAAATAAAATCGATGCTATTTAGATAAAAACAAAGTTAATAAAATATATAATACCTTTAATAACAGTCAACAATCTGTGTGTCAATATATATAAGAAACAAGGCCAGTCAAGAAGGGCGTAAGTTGATATTTTGATAAAAAGACAAAATTTGTCACATTTTAACTTTTAATTATGACGGCACATATTGCATGAATTGTATCTTAAGCTCCTAGTTTATAAAAACTTTCATGCAAAGTATTCCATTCGCATGTGCCAGGATAAAAGTTTGTTTTTTACCATCTTACACTCCGTAAAAGGTTGACCTCACATTTTTTGTACTTTACAGCTTTACTATAATATCAGTTTTTTTCGTATGTTTAGCAATCTGATAATGGAAGAAACCAATGTCATTTCTCGTCATATGTGCATTTAGTGTTTTAGATTAATATTTTAATTTGTGTGTTTGAAATTTAGAAAATAAAAGATTTGATGATTGTCAAAAAATACTAATGGACCGACCAAAAACCCTGTTGTAACTATCCAAATTTCAACTTATGACTACCTGTACCAAAACTGAATTTTAAATTTAAAGATTAAGGGAGGCCTGGTATCATCTACATTTCATTGGGTGTAGCACAACAAAATTACTGATTACGGAATATTTTTTACCATTATGTCTGTATGGATGACTGCATGAATGAAAGATTGCACCCGTGCCTCACGAAGATTAAAAAAGTCTAGGATCTGAGAGGTTACACACGTCTGGAGTAGGCAGGAGCGGCCTTTGTGCTGGCAAACAATGCAAACGCAAATGCGTAGAGCAATTGGATGGTGTTATGCATCAACCGGCTATGCGACATCATACAAATTTTGAGGTAATCGTGTTCAAAGGTTTTATTACATTTTCAGCTCTAAAAACTGTAATTTAATTATTTCATTCACTGAAGCGCCTAACTGCACAAACATGAGTGCAATATCTGGCGCTTTCCTGCGTAATGTGAAATTAAGAACCGCAGATTTGATGATCTAGGTTTATAGCCTGTAGTTGCGAAACATAAAATCGCTGATGTGATTGATTGCGTTTACATTTTTCATTAATTATAAGTTTTTTTTACAGATTTGGCGCCAAAATTTTGCGTCAAAATTTTGTGTACACTTAGAACATTATCCAATGCAACTGATGGCGTCCATGTCTCATTTTTTCCAAAAAATGGCGCTTAGCTGGTTGATGTAAAACACCGTCCAATTTAACTAGGAGACTAATTGTCCAATCAAAGATACGGATTCGAGAGACTCAAGAACATTTGATCTGGTAGCCATGACTGATTGGCTGAAGCATAACCACCTAGAATTAACAAACGCAGGAAAACCTCGTAGCAACGTTTCTTCCGCTGAAGCATAATTCTGTAGCTATCTCGAGTCATAGCCACCTAGAATTATCAATATTAAGTTGACTGTCCGGGTGACGCCGCGTCGATGGCAAAGGTGCCGACGTTTCGGTCGCCATTCTGCGACCTTCCTCAGGGCGTAATGCATTACGTAGGGCATTACGCCCTGAGGAAGGTCGCAGAATGGCGACCGAAACGTCGGCACCTTTGCCATGGACGCGGCGTCACCCGGACAGCCAACTTAATATTGACTCCGGCCGCGGAAGCCTACGCTCTCATTAGAATTATCAAGTCCTATGCACACACGTCGCAACGTTGCCTCTGTTCTTGGGAGTAGTCCGACGGCAACCCTGAGCTTGAGAGTACAGGGACAATATACTTGTCCCTGTACAATGTAAGTTAACTGTACAGTTAACCAAAGTCGGAGTTGACAGCCCCTGTACAGTTATCCAGAGCTTTAGAACAGGGGTCCTCAAACTACGGCCCGCGGGCCACATGCGGCCCGCAGAGGCCATTTATACGGCCCGCCGGGTTTTTATGGTTTAAAAATTTTTTTCTTAAAATCCGCAATTTTTTTATTATGTGTTAGGGTGTCTAGGGATGGCAAAAAATAGATGGTTTTAAAACAACGATATTTTCCACTAGAAACATCGATATTTTGCTTCATATCGATGTTTTGTTGCCAAAACATCGATGTTTTTTTAAAAATTGTTTTTAATAAAGCAATATCGATGATTTGCGTTATCCTCTTTACCACGCTGTACATTTCGCCAGCAGCTCCATCTGAGGGAGTTCGGGATCTGCTCGGGTTTTGACTGTATGTTATCGGTAGGCCAGTCATTGCCTGAACTCTGCCTCTAAAGGCCTGTCTTCACGATGGAATATGTCACGGTACCTCGAGTCTTTCTCAGTCATGCCGCTAGATATCGCATGATCGTGACCGTATCAAGCAGTGCTTGCGACCATGCGACATCTTGCGGCAGGACAGAGAAAGACGCGAAATGCCGTGTGATCGGCCAAAGGGGCTTCAGAGGCAGAGTTAGAAAAATCGCACTATATAATTCGGCCCTCCTACGGCCTGAGGGACAGTGAACTGGCCCCCTGTTTAAAAAGTTGGAGGACCCCTGCGTTAGACAACTAGAATTATTAAGCCCTTCTGACACACGTTGCAATGTTGCCTCTGCGTTTAAAAGTAGTTCTTCGGCTTTCACAGCCTTGACCACTAGAATTATCTAGCCCTGTAACACATGTTGCGTCTGGTCCCGAGACTTGTTCTGCGGCTTCCCCGAGCCATAGCCATTTAGAATTGTCAAGTTGTTCTGGTTAGAATTTTTGAAAAGATTGTATGTATTTATGAGATCAAGCTAAAAGATCTGCAGTTATTCAACGTGTCTCTAAAGCATTTTTTATGTGTGAGTGTAATAATTCTAACTGTCCATTTCTCCTTCTTCTTCTTCTTCTTCTTCAATAATTCTATTATATATTTTCATTAGTGGCTTAGATATTTTTCGTAATACTATCTCTGCGTTAATATCTCTGCGTAACGCAACCCAACAGAGGTATGAAAAGGCAATCTTAACGGCAACTGGCCGTTAATGAATTAACAACTATTAGCCGATAAGGAACCTCGTGGTCTTCAAACAATTAGTTAAACTTTAAAAACAAATGGTAATGAACCAAAGGAAAATGATATGATATAAACCAAGATACACAACACATACAAAAGAAATGTTCAACAGTTCGGCTAAAGTATTCTTATTTTTCTACTACTGACGAGGACAACTCAAAGTTTTAAAATGGAGTATTTTGCAAACGCTAGCATAACTATTTCATTTACTTTATCAATATTTATTTATTTATTTAATTACCCACAACAGGGCAAAGCCCCAATTACAGTAGGCATTTCTAGGAAAAATATACAAAACATACACAATAATAAAAAAGAGTTTCAAATGATATAACAAAACTAAATTACAGAAGTCCAATTACAAGAATACATCTTTTTGCAAAATTGATAAAACATAACACACCAGTAAGATAAACAAAAATGGAAACATTTCTTCAAAACAGCCATTACAAAAAAGGAACAGAAATGAGTATAAAAATTGAAAATAATACAAAAATGGAAAACCCATCTACAGAATAATCGGGACATAATAGCGAGCAATATTTAACACAATAAATCCACATTCAGTGATCATTCAATATTTTATTTAATTTCTCTTTATATTTTAGCAAAGAAAAACTAAAGTCTAAATCCCACACTCTACTGAATTCATTGAATTTTGAAGACATTCTCAAGAGTGGTGAATATTTGTGAGATGTTGTATTTGGTTTATTGAAATATAATAATTCTCGTCCTCTTAAATTTGATACTCGTGCATTAAATGACAATTGTGACAGCAATTCACTGCTATCTGATAGACTATTTTAAATAAGAACAATTGTTCAGCAAAGACTCTTCTATTGGCAAGTGTAGTTAGATTGAATTCTTTAACTAAAATAGTATAAGCAACTTCATAAGCAGATTGATTGAACTTTTTGTAGTATAAATACCTCGAAAATCGTTTTTGAATTTTTTCAATTTGGTTACTTAGTGATATGCAATGAGGAGACCAAATAACTGAAGCGTATTCAAATCTGGCGCGCACAAGACAATTAAAGAGGAGTATTAAACTTGATGTGCTATTGAAATTTTTGGAATTTCGAATAATAAATCCAAGATTTTTTAATGCATCATTAGTTATATTAAATATGTGTTTATGGTAAGTCAAATTATGTTGAATATTCTTACAGTGACGCCAATATTGAAAATCTTTGTATTCTTTCTCTTATCTTATCTTGGATTTCACGTGTAACAAATCAAAACTCGCATCACTTGCAATTTTTAAAACATCATCTGGAATATCGTCCATCATAAAATATGGATCATACATCTGTTTAAATGTGTGTAGAAACAAAACCACATAAGAAAAGACCCTAAAAATTCAACATGGCGACGTTTCGGCTCTGCCAACCTTATTGAAATGAAACGCGAGAGTGCATTAAGGAGATACGGAATTGATTTTCTGTTAAAAATAGATTTTCAGTATTTTATTTTTTATAAATGTTTATAATTTTCTTTTTAAATTGGCGTTTGAATTATATTGATATCACTCTTACATTTACTATTTTTATTATTTATTTGTGAAGACCTCTCATTGGGCTTAATCACTGTCTCCAATACTGTTAGATACTGAGACACAATGAAGCGCATAAATACTGAAAGACATAGCCAAGCACAAAATAAATTAAAAACGTTATATTGTGAAGCAAAACAATACGAGAAAGTCTCAAAAAGAAGTAATTATTGCAAACTGTTTTTTCTGGTGAGGCAAGTTATCAATCTGGCGGTTGCGGAGGGATGTATTTTTAAACCCCATTTCTCCAAAGTTGATATTTTTGATACTAAAATTGACCTTTTCTCAGCTTACATGTGTAGTAGGGAATTAATATTTTCAGAAGTTTTTAATATAGTTCTTCTACATTTACTGAAGCAACGTTTTTTTCTGATTATCTTAGTTTCATTCATTCTGCAAGCCTGCATTTTCTAGAAAACGCGGTAAACAATATTGCATTATCTATATCTATACTTCTATATCCATATCTATATCTATACTAATATATAAAGACAGAACTACCTTGACTTACAGCGCGATAATCTCTAAATCTACTGAACGAATACGGATGAAACTTTGTGATAGCTTCCTATAACTGTCTGGAGTACTATAGGCTATGTTTTGTGACCATAAACCTTAATTTATTTACGAAATAATTACTTTTCTGGACATTTTTAGCCTAGCGTTACATCACAGATTCGAGATTGCATCAATGTTAATAGTTTTGCTGCGCGCCACCAGAAGGCGACGTCTGAAATCTATTATTGATTTCATCAATGTATAAAGAATTGCGTATATAGAGGACTGTTTGTTTATTTTTCACAGTCAGTTGTCTAACCCTAAATATTTGTTTTAGTATAATAGTAATAGTTATTATTATTTTAATTTATTTCAGATCGCTGTGAAACGTTGAAATATTTCAGTTGAGTTTTACTTGAGCCGCCGTAACTTCTAAAGGAGAATTTATGGGAATTTCATGTAAGAATTTTTCTGATTTAATAAAAATTGCCACTCCTCCGCTTGCTATAAGGGAGTTGTTTCTGTTAGTAAATGTTGATTTGTAACCTTTAAGTTGTCCACAGTGGTCATTTTTGAAGTTTGTCTCTTGTAAACATATAACATTAGGATTATATTCATTAATAAGAAGTTTAAGGTAAGGCTTTCTTCTATAAAAACCTTTACAATTCATTGAAGGATATCCATATAATAATAAATTTTAACAAAAGAAATGTGGAGAAAATTGGTAACATTAATTGGGAACTGAAGGATTGTCTTTCAAATTTTCTTCTAATTTTTTAATAATACGAGAACAACGATTTTTATATCCTCGATTTGGTAATGTTGAATAAATATCTCTAAGCATATTTCTCTAAGCATATGTTGCTTTCTTCTGACAACACGGGTATGGAAATTGAACCTCCTTAGTACCCTTCGCACGGTTTCGGGATTTACTTTCTTGCCAATGCCAATTTATAACTGTGGAGTAACCTTTGGTGCATTAATACGAGGGTCCTTCTTTATTATTTTCACACCAAGATTCTCCTCTCGATCAGAAAGACTTCGGACGTTCTCCTTCGGGTTGCAGTTCAATCGCCTATTTATTGATGTACCATGAGATAGTGTCACTCACTGTGCTTTTTTCATTAATGGCATTTTGCAAACTTTTCGGCATCATTAACTCTTTGCATGATGGTAAATAACCAGCTGACGCTGCTCAAAGTTGGTGTTCATTCCTCAACGATTCATTTCGCTAAAATGTTTAGGTTGCCACGTATCTGGTTCATCAACTGAAAGGTGACCTTAATTTTTTTATTTTTGGTGATAGGTAAAGTTATATACATTTCCTTTCGAAATGCACAGTCAGTAAAAATATGCACTTGCATGACATTCCGCGGTCTAATAATAATCATAATAATAACAATAAAACACAACACACTCACCAATACAAAACACTAAATTAATAATTTGTATATATTAGGGCTTATAATTTGACATAAAATGCATTTTAAATCAGTAAAATGTAGAGTAAGTAAATATTGTGCATTTTAAATAAAGATTACCATACGAACCCATTGCATTCCCATTTTTAAACTTGCACCATCTGTTTGGAAATATACAAGGATTATTTTAGAATTTTTAAATTTTTTTGAAGATGAGCATTTTGAATAAACTCAAAATCAAAATTTTAAATTGAAATTTGAAAAACGTTTTGAACGCAAACCCTACTGAGTTGTGTATCATATAAAAGGCCATAAAGAAAAATTTGTAGTTTTCTTATTCTCCATTGATACTACCTATGTGTCAAATTTCATCTAAATCTAAAATAGTGAGGTAAAATTTTAATTAAAACTGTGTTGATGTGATATGGAATGACGCAGAGGGAAAATAGAGAGAAGGAAATAGAGAAAGAAAGCGAAAATAATGAAAGAGAAGGAAAATAGAGTGAAAATATTGAAAGAGAAGGAAATTAGAGGGAAAATAGAGAGAGGAGAAATAGAGAGGGGGAAATAGAGAGAGGAGGAATAGAGGGGGACATAGAGAGGTGGAAATAGAGAGAGGGGAAATAGAGAGGGGGAAATAGAGAGAGGGGGAAGTAGAGAGTGGGGGAAGTAGAGCGAGGAGTGAGAGGGGGAAGTAGAGAGAGGGGGAATAGAGAGAGGGAAATGGAGAGAGGGGGAATGGAGAGAGGGGGAAGAGGGTCAGAGAGTGGGGGCAGAAGAGACTCAGAGAGAAAAGAGACAGAGGGAGAAAAGTGACAGAGGGGGGAAAGGAACACTGATGGAAAAGAAAGAGTGGGGAAAATGAGAAAGAAGGAAAAAGACAGAGGGGGAAGGAGAGAGGAGAAAACAGAGACGGGGCAAAATAGGGGAAGAGGTATATTTCCTCAATTATTTCTACTGCGGCAGCAACGCACCGGGTACCAACTAGTTTTAAAATATTGAAGAACAGTAAAACCTCGTCCTAAATGGTAATTGTCTTTAAAAAATTTGGAGCCGTTTTTAAACTAGTGGTGCTACAGAATAATACAGACTTTTTCGTATTAGCTTTCTATTTCCTTGGGTCTGGGCTAGCTATTCGGAATTGCCATATACTCATGTCAGTTGCCATTTACCGCCGCTCAAAGTACATTTTTTGAGATTTTCTTGACTCTTCGGTTTGCTAATGGTAGCACGGAAATATTAATTTTTAAAATATTAAGGAATACTAAAACTTCTTCCAAAATGGCAATTTTCCTTGAAACATTTTAGCCGTTTTTAAGAAAATGGCGTTTAAGCGCTACTAGAAATGCGAAATTTGAAGCCCTTTTTCAGAGAAAAGTTTTCAAAAAACTTCATTTGAAGTCATTTAAAGGACATTAACTTACAAATAGAATAGGGTATACAATTTGCTGGAAATGTGCATATTAACGATGTGAAAGATCTTTCAAAAAAATTAAATTTATTTAATTTTCGCAATAACAAAAAAAAATATTCCAAATTGAACTTTATGTTATATTGAAGAGTGCAAAGAGGGCTATCCATTCGAAAAGTCCGAGGAAAAAATTGGAACAATTTATAAGAAAAAGGCGTTGTAGTGTTTCTGAAAACGCAAATTTTGAGCTAGTTTTCACAGAAAACGGTTGAGTTCTCGAGAAAATTTACTAGACATTATTTAAACAAATGTACCCGCTAATACAATAATGTGAACAAATTGCCACTAATATAAATATTACCACTTCAAATACTTTGAAACAGGGAAACAAATACACTGACTAATCAAAATATTTTAACAACAAACGATAAAAAATGATGAACGCCAATTATAGTTTTATCATTAAATAGTACGTAGTGGCATTGCAATATTTCTACTACTACAGCAAGTGCAATATTTCAATACTATGTAGCTGTTTCCAATAACATGGGAAAGTATGTGCTGTTATTGCACCACTAGTCCGGTGTGAAGAACCAACAAAAACGGATTCTGGCAACACCACGTATTACAGGACTGCCCCCCTAAATTTAGCAACAGGATTGATCCACTTATTCGTTACCAGAGCTCAGATAAAAGTTTGTCTGGCGAAAATTCGCCCATTTTGGTGCACGATTACTAAACTTTCTCTTCCTACAATGAATTCGTAAGGCAAGAAAGTAAAAACATCATACAAATATAATAAAGAACTAGAACTCTTCATTAAAACAATATGTGGAGACGCCCCATATAAAACTAGTAATGCTTCCACAGCATATACTTTCTCGCATTCTCTCTAAATGCTCCGCAGTATTATAGTATTATATAAACCAGAAAATATTTTTCCGCTTCCAGACACGATTCCAAATCCACAGGTTTTTTTACTTGCTAACATTAATGCCTCTACGCCACAAAAGCGCGCATGGAGCGAACTCGGGAAAGCATAAACGCGTAAATGTCCGACTGTTCGTGTAAAATATAACAACAAAAAAGTCAGGACAAAGTATAAGAAAATTCCACCAGTAGATATATTTTTCCTTTCCCATTCATATTCAATACGTCAAATTAAACACAGAGTGCTACCAAAGCACATATATTTTTGAATTTTTAAAATGCTAAGCAATAACATACATAAAACAGCAAAAGTGTTTTCAACCAGCAAGTTATTTCTTTCATTCCGACACCCGAACACAGTTCCTCAGAGTTAACGTACTGGCGCTGATACCTGAACCCCACACAAGCGCAGGTCGCTGGAAAAATTGTTGCCCGGCGCACGGTTACATAACATTCTCTTCTTACGAAGTAAGTATTCGTGAGGTAGAAAGTAATAATTTCAGAACAATTAGAGCTATGAAAGTTGATCGCATGGGTTGTATTTCAATTTAATGTTCAAATACTCATAATTTTACTTAAATCGGGTCATACAGATGCACACAAGACAATGTTTAAAAGATGCAATTTTGGAAAGCACAGGCAAGTCCTGTATATTTATCTGTATTGATTCTATTCGTGAGTAGAAGTACTTCAAATGATTTTCAATAAAGTTTCTGCTCTCGTCAATAGTTTGTTTGCTACAATACATTCATCAAAGTAAAATTACTATCTGGGATTCGAACCCGGGATCTTCCGAAGAGAAGCGCTCAATTCCAACACGCCATGCCCCCCTTGGCCATTGGAGCGATTTGTGGATTGAGTACTTATAATTGTATCAGCTCTATCAATAGGAAGCCAGTAATTGTCAACATCCGCAAAACAAAAGTATTTTGGGCGACAAAGAAATGCGGCGGTGAAAGGTTTACTCTACATGCTATATCCGACGAACAAGATTAGAAAAATAACTACTGCGAGAAAGACTGTGCCGTTCTGCAGCACCACTAGTTTATTTATTTATTTACCACTCTTTATTACACATGTGGAAAAAATTTAAACAAAAAATTTGGAGCGGTTTCTGATAATTTTTTTTTGTATATTTGAAGCAAAAATTATGCAAAAATGACTCGTTTTTGAGAAAATTTTATAACACCGTTTTTATTTTCTCGCCTTACGAATATCTCATAGAAGAGAAAGTTATGTAATCGTGGAGCTGAAAACGGTGAAATTTCGCCAGTGAAACGTTTATAGTTAGGTTCTGGGAACAAAAACGTGGATAATTTCTATTGCTGAATTTAGAAAAAAATCTTCTAACTCGTGGTGTCACCAAAATCCATGTTTTGTTGTATCTTGATACTGAAAAATCGATTGACGGCAAAACGTCCATCCATCCGTCTGTCCATTCATTTGTCGTCAAATCTAGCGCCTAAACCGTTCAGCCAATTTTCTTCAAATTGATATTCCTTAATCGATTTGGCTACTGTCGAGGCTCCTGGTATTTGAAACCGATATTTTAACTTTGGGATTACTTTACATTAAGTCAATGCGCATTTTCAAAGTTTTCAAAAGAAGGTTCCAAATTTTTTATTAAATTTTGTTGTTGAAAAATGCAAAGTACGTTTAAGAGAATGATATAGGTATCATTAACGTTGATATTTCCAATTTTTCGAAAATTGCAAAATTGCAGATAAAGATTTTTGCCTCAGACGAAGTCGGTTGTAAAAAGTAGCACTTTAAATAAGGTCATGTACACTTTTTTGAAGAAATGACTAGTTTTTGCGTAAATTGCGTTTGAAATTTTCCAAAATATTGTTTCTCAAAAACTGCTCCAATTTTTTTTCTTTAAACTTTCTTCACTTACGTAATAAGGACGGTAAAAACATTGCGCTAATCCTATTTCAGGGTGATGCTTTGTTTATTAAAAATTTCAAAAAAGTATTTTTAAAATTAGAAAATTGTAGATAGAGATTTTGGCCTCGGACAAAGTCTTTTGTACAAAATTAGTTCTTTAAAAACGTCATGTACAATTTTCTGAAAAAGTAGTAGTTTAGTAATTGGCGCTTGAAATTTCCGTAAAAATGTTTCTCAAAAACTGCTCCAATTTTTAAAAAAAATGTTTCACATGTGTAGTAAGAGACCAAAAATATAAACTAGATGTGCTATACAATGGCACAGAATTTCTCTCAGAACTTAGTTTTTTAACCTCTTCATTTCAAACCAGTTTTTCTGTTGTGAATGATGGTATTCCCAGATAACTTCTTTGGGCGCCCAAAGGACATTTTGTTTCACATTCTTTGGATTTTTCGGCTTTCTAATGCTAGAAATAAAACCACCATATACTTATTACTATTTTATAAGTGTAAATGCCATACATAACCAAGGTGATCACAGTCGCTAAATAGCGAGCATTGACTCAGTTCTTCCGAAGGAAGCTTCGCTGGTTCGAGTCCTAGTAGAGGAATATTATGTGTCAAAATTCTCTGTTGTCACAGGAAATAATTGAGATTTCTAGAAACATGATTGAAAATCGTGTGAAGCCATTTAAACCACAAATATTGATAATTACGTTAAATGAACTGAAAGTGGATGTATGTAATTTTCCAATTTTCATTTATTTAATAATCTTTCACATCTCTTTTAGGTACCATCGTATTAATTGTTTTCTATCATCGCATTTACCATTTTATGGCACGGTTTGATTTTTTTATGGCCCTGTTCGGCCCATATGGTTCTAATGTAGCGTAGTGGGTAAGATTTCGAGTATCGGAACGGATAATATGTATGTTTATGTAGAAGTGTAATAGGTCCATTTAGGACTATGTAGAAGCAGTGCGAGAAAGTATGTGCTTTTGGAGCACCACTAGTTAAAGATCTAATTTTGTACAACAGACTTTGTTTGATGTAAAATATCTACAATTTTATAGTTTTAAAATATTTCTTTGTAATTTAATTTTTCTTTGTAATTTAATTTTCAAAAAACCAAGTAAAATCCGGAATGTAGGACTACGACCTTATTTTTCATCATCCGTCATTATATCAGTGAAGAAAATTCAAAGAAAACAATCTCAGTGGTTTTTGAAAATTTGGTTTTGTAAATTTTAAGCGCAATTTACGCAAAAACTATTCGTTTTTTTCAAAAAATTGTACATGATATTATTTGAATGTGCTAAGTTTGTACAACCGACTTTGTCTGAGGCAAAAATCTCTTATCTTTAATTTTGCAGTTTTAAAATAGTTTTTTACAATTTTCGAAAAATAGAGGATATCAACCAAAATGATATCCATCTCACTCCCTTAAAAGCCCCTCGCACTATTCAACAACAAAATTTAATCAAAAAACTTGGAGCCATTTCTTTTTAACTTTGAAAATCTTCGAAGGGCTTCGTGTAAAGTACCCGCCAGAATTAAAATATCGGTTTCTAATCCCAGGAGCCTTGACATCAGGAAAAACGATTGGGGAATATTAATTTTGAAAAAAATCGGCATAACAGTTTAAGCGCTAGCGTGGACCACATGACGGACGGGCGGACGTTTTGCCGTCAATCGATTTTGGAGGATCAAGAAGCAACAGAACATGGATTTTGACTACACCATGAGATAAAGGATTTTTTTATAAATTTAGCAAAATAATTTATCCACTTTTTCGCTACCGGACTTCAGCTATAAGCTGGCGAATATTTGCCAGTTTCCTGGCGCACGATTACATAACTTTCTCTTCTTAGGATGTATTTGTAAGCCGAGAAACTAAAAAGAAAAGATAAGTAATCATTTATTATCAATATATACGCCAGCCAGTGGAAAATCACTTTTTGTTACCACGGCGCGGCGGTCGCATAAATAGGACCTAACTGTCGCCACCGAACGGAAGAAACAATACGCTGCGACCGTTACGAGGAAGGAGAAGGGAAGGGAATTTTACGCGAATTGGCAACTTTTTGACAGTCTCACAAAGGAATTGCCAACATCGATTTCCTGTGCTCACTGTAATTTATATAGCCGAAATACGAAGACTGAAAATATCTGAAGTAAAAGGAAAGAAACAATCCCTCTTTTGGTTTTCAATATGTACAGAAATGAGGGTTATCACTAGTTCGCAACGACCTTTTCATTTAATTTAATATGCGCATTACTGCTCCGTGAATCATGTTGGTTTCTAAATCCACCACTTTAGTTATTACTCGAATATGACCTAGCTATTGATTGTTACGTGGTGAGGAAGAGTCGTAGTCTCTATGTAGCTATTTTGATGACATCGTCGTCATTTATTTCTGACAAGTTTTCGGCAACATTAACATTTTGCAAGACTCCACGAGTCTGCGAGCGAAACGTGAGAAGGTATCTAATGGGACTACAGCAGCATATACTTTCTCGCACTTAATAAACATTACGTAATATTATAATAGCTCACTTTCTCGCCAAAACAGAGAAGAGTGTTCTACCTTTAAGGTGATGCATATTTTCTTGAAAATTTAATAATTTTCTGCAATACTGCGGCTGGCTTTCTGGCAATACAAACAGCTCCAATTTTTTTCTTTAAACGTTTGGAAGAGGTAGTGCTAAATGTACTCTATGAGATGACATAAACTCCATATTGCTCAATTACTATGTTTTTTCTCACAAATTACAGTTAGAGTACTTTTAGCACTATCCTTAACAAAAGTTTAATGAAACAATTGGAGAGGTTCTTGAGAAAAAAGTTTGTTTTTCTAATTGCATATATTTCTCGCAATTTTCGCGCGAAAACTAAAATTTTCAAAAAAATGTTCATGGCCCCAAAGAAAGAACTGAATACGAAGAACAAATTTTATTTGAAGGAAAAATCTCTATCTTCAATTTTGTAGTTGTAGGAAGCCACCGTTGTAGCGGGTTTTCGGCATCAAGGATCCACAAAACAGAATTCTGGTTCTTTTGGCATTTTCTAAAAAATGAAGTTATAGCCAAAATAAGACTAGCACCATTTTTTACTGTCTTTTATTATATTTATTATGTGTGGAGAAAATTTAAAGAAAAAAATGGAGCGATTTTTGAGAATTGTTTTTCGTAAATTTCAAGCGCAAATTACGCAAAAACACGTCGTGTTTTCAAAAAATTGTTCACGACGATGTTTTCAAGAGCTAATTTTGTACAACCGACTTAGTCTGAGGCACAAATCTCTATCTTCAAATTTGTATTTTGAAATTTTTGCAACTTTCGAAAAATTGGAGATATTAACGGAAATTATACCTGCATCATTCTCTTAAACGTCCCGTCGTACGGAATTATAACACAGTAATATTGAGAGAAAGTATGTGCTGTTGTAGCACCACTAGTTTTCTTAATAAAATACGTTCATGAAAAATAGATATTCAAATAAGATCATGTTGAATGTTTTGAAAACATGAGTATTTTTTTGTATAATTTGGCTAGAAACATTGCTCGTGAATCGCTTTGGCTCGCTTTGGCCCGCTCCCAATATACTATGCTTCGTGAACGTAAATTTATTGGCGATGCTAGGCAGTCGGATGCTATGTATTTATTTATTTGTTTATTTGTCAAAAAACAGTAAAAACTGTATATGACGTGTGGGGAAAGATATTTATCTGCGCACATTTTCTTGAGGGTCAGAATAAAAAAAATAGAAAACAAAAAAATGAATTTAGAAAATAATTATTTTAGAAAAATAAAGATATTTGAAAAATGTTTGTTTCCGAGTTATAGAAAATCAATTTTCAACGGTAAATGAACTACAAGCAAAAGGAGCGCTCAACAAAACGTGCGCACAGTGAAGCTACATTTACGTCCAGAAGCAAAACAAGGGGCCATCTCAGCATTTGCTCAATGGATCAGGGAAACTGGACAAAAACCTGATCGAGATGGGGGTCATTGACCCGGAAGCTGAAGTACATTACTTGTTACAGGCGTATTAAATATTTTTTTAAATGTATACAATGCAAACATAAACTAATTCATTATATATCATTGTTTTGTTACATTAAACATTATTTTTCTTTTTCACGATCAGTATAGTCTCTAAATGTATAGAAACAGTTTTGCAGCAGAAAATATTTTAATTTGAACTTAAATTTGTGTACCGACTTTAATTGTTTTATGTCATCTGGCAATGCGTTGTAAAGTAACGTACATGTATTGAATGTTGATTTCTTGTACTGAGCTGTTGATACTGACACTTGAATGCACGTGATTTCTATGGCGTGTGTTGTAATTATAAATATCAATATTGCATGAAAATATGTTCCCTCCGTTAAGTATGTCATTTTTGACAAATATTACAGATTCGTAAATAAATAGACAAGGCAATGGTAGGATTCCCAGCTCAATTGAAAGAGGCTTGCAGGGATCACGTGGAAGGCATTTTTTTCATTATTCGAATAATTTTCTTTTGCAATCTGAAGTTCTGAATACTACAGGATGAGCTTCCCTAGAATATTATGACATATCTCAGGCGGGAATGTACATTTGCAAAATGAAACGCAACGAGCCGCATGAAGGCTGACAGAATTTGAAAGCATTCATGAATGCGTAACATAATGAACTTAATTTAGTGTTTAATTCTGTTATATGCACATTCCATTTGAGGTTTGATTGAATTGAAAGACGTAAAAATTTTGTTGCCTCAACATCAGCTAATTGCATATTGTTCATTTTCAATGGAACATTCAATTTCCGATTTGAAATGCAAAAATGCATTGAAACAGTTTTTCTTTTCGTTAACAATTAATATGTTATTATAAACCAATTTAAAACTTCTGAAATCTACTTACTGCTACTAAATACTATTTACTGCTTCTTTTTTGCAAAGAACATTCGTGTCACCAGCAAACAGAACCATTCTTCCATTTTTAATAGATGAGGGCATATCATTTACCTTCAACACAAAGAAAAAAGGACCTAAGATCGAACCTTGAGGGACCCCATGCTCAATTGAAAAAGAATTGGAAACATAAGTATGTAATGTCCTTTCGTGCCAGTATGGTATTTCTACTCTTTGAGTCCGATGTTTAAGGTACGAAGTTATCCAATCTAGGGCTAAACCACGAATTCATACGAAGGTAATTTTGAGAGCATGATGTTATGGTCAATAACGTCAAAAGCTTTCGAGAGATCTAAGAATATTCCAATGGGTACTTCACTTTGGTCTATTGATGAAGCAACATCTTTGACAAAAGAAAAAATTACAGTTTCCGTAGGTTTTGATTTTCTAAAACCGTGTTGTGAGTCTGAAAACGCTTTCTTTTTCTTGATAAAAGTTTCCATTCGTAAGTAGAAAAGTTTTCTCCAATATTTTTGAGAAAACTGAAAAAAGAGAAATTGACATTGAAATTTTGAATATAATTTTTTTCCCTTTTTACTTTCCCGTATACGTACGTATACACGGAGTGATATACGTAGTATAGGGAAAGTTATGTAATGCTGCGCGAAAAAATGGCCAATTTTAGGCGGAAAAAAAATTAATTGCCAGGCCGTGAAAACGAATAAGTGGATAAAACCAGTTGCTAAATTAAGAAAAAAAATCCTCTATCTCGTGGTGTGGTCAAAATCCATGATTTGTTGCTCCTTTATACTTAAAAATCGATTGACGGCATTCCGTCCGTCTGTCCGTCTGTGGTCAACGCTAGCGCCTAAACCGTTCGGTCGATTTTCTTCAAAATTGATATTCCCCAGTCGATCTGATTCTAGTCGAAGCTTTGTGATTTTGAAAAAGATTCTTTAAAATTTGGGGGATACTTTATATGAAGCCCCCCGGGCATTTTCAACATTTTCTCAAAAACGGTTCCAAATTTTTTCTTTAAATTTCTTGTATGAATAGAGGAAAAATACACTTTTTAACATGGCATAGGTCCGATTTTCACGTACATGCTCTGAATTTTCGAAACTTGTGCAAAGTTTGAATTTTTTTTCGGCGTCTTTCTCCAACTACAAAATTGAAGATAGAATTTTTTCTTCGAATACAATTTGTTCTGCATATTGAGTTCTTTCATAAAGGTCATGTAAATGTTTTTCACAATTTTGGTAGTTTTCGTGCAATATTGCGTGCAATATGTGCAATTTTAAAAAATTACAAAAACAAAATTTTCTCAAAAACGGCTCCAAATTTTTTCTTTAAATTTTTTGGTAGGGATAGTGGTAAATGTACTCTATCAATGACATAAAAGCCAGTTTGGTCTATCGGTTGGTTTTTTCAAAAATTACAAAAATGTGAATTGTTTTACTTGTCTTCTCACGTCGTTAATATTTACATTATCGGCGATTTTTTTACATTATTATATTTTCGAGTATATATGCTTTAAATAATGTCAAGTAAAGTTTCTCGAAAACACTACCGTTTTTTGTGAAAAGTAGCTCGAATTTCGGCATTTTCAGAAATGCTCAAACGTCATTTTCTTGTATATGGCTGCAATTTTTTTCTTGAAAACTTTTGTAACGGATAGTGCTAATTACACTCATTAGTATAGCGTGAAGTTTATTTTGAGTTTTTTTTTGTTTTTTTCAAAAATTATATAAATGTAAATTTTTTGAAAGATCTCTCACATCTTTAATATTCACATTATCCGGCAATTCGTAAAGATGATTATATTTGAGAGTGTAAGTGCTTTCAAATAACTTCAAATAAAGTATTTTGAAAACTGAAAACTTTTCTGTGAAAATGAGCTTCAAATTTCGCATTTTTAGTAGTCGCTAAAGCGCCATTTTCTCTTAAACGGCACATAATTTTAAAAGAAAATTGCCATTTACGGCTTAGGTTTTGTGTTCTTTAATATTCTACAATTAATGTTTCTGTTCTACCAATAGGAAACGAAAAATTAAGAAAATGACAAAAAAATGTACTTTGGCGATGATAGATGGTAGCTGGCAAGAAAGAGTATGTGGCAATTCCGAATAGCTAGCGAAGACCCAGGAAAATAGAAAACTAATGCGGGAAAGTCTGTGCCATTCTGTAGCACCACTAGTTTAAAAAGTGGCTTACTTTTTGCTGTTTTGAAAATATCTGGAAATATTCCTGTACATAAAGAAGCATTGAAAATGTGAGTTAACGGATGTGTAAAGGCAGGTGCACAAGTTTTTAATAAACATTCCGGAAATTCGTCTAAACCAGATGAATATTTATTTTTTAGTTTACTGACGATTCTGAGAATTTCGTTGGGAGAAGTTTCGGAAATAAACATCGTATCGGAAATTTTTTGGGAAGTGTAAAATGTTGAATTTTGTGATTTTAGTCCCTTCGTGAGATCAGACGCACTTCTGGAAAAGTGTTTGTTGAAGAGTTTGGCAACTTTTTCCGAATTACTCGTTTCTCTTTCATTATCCTTTAAAATAACATTTTCTACAAGGTATCGAGATGATGTGGTTGTATTTTTTACGATATCCCACATTGCTTTAGGTTTGTTACTAGCGCTCAAAATGTCCTGACTATTTTTCATTATTTTTGCGTTAACTATTACTTTTCTTAAAATTATTTTGTATTCTCGGAAGTATATATGGAAACCGGGTGATACATTATGATGTTTAGAAATAAAGTAAAGCGTACGTTTGTTTTCACACGATGTTCTAATTCCTTGTGTGATCCAAGTATTACTTTTGCTTGAAATGTTTAATTTTCCCTTTTTAAGAGGAAAGCACGCGTTAAAATGAATTGAAAGCTTGGAGAAAAATAAATTATATTTTTCATTTGAGTCAACAGCGTTATAAACTGAGTCCCATGATTCCTTCATCAAGTAGTCCGTAAATAATTTTATATTAACTTTAGTGAATGCTCTGCACATGCGTGTATTATTTATTGTGTCAGTGTTTATATTCTTAGTAATTGTAAGAATTTGTGCATCGTGGTCACTGTAACTTATATTTATTTATTTATTTTGTCAAAAAAACAGTAAAAACTGTATATGACGTGTGGGGAAAGAAATTTATCTGCGCACATTTTCTTGAGGGCCAGAATTTTATTAAAAAAAAGAAAACGAAAAATTAATTAGAAAATAATTATTTTAGAAAAATAAAGATATTTGAAAAATGTTTTTTCCCGAGTTATAGAAAATCAATTTTTAACTGTAAATGAACTACAAGCAAAAGGAGCGCTCAACAAAACGTTCGCACAGTGAAGCTACATTTACGTCCAGAAGCAAAACAAGGGGCCATCTCAGCATTTGCTCAATGGATCAGGGAAACTGGACAAAAACCTGATCGAGATGGGGGTCATTGACCCGGAAGCTGAAGTACATTACTTGTTACAGGCGTATTAAATATTTTTTTAAATGTATACAATGCAAACATAAACTAATTCATTATATATCTTTGTTTTGTTACATTAAACATTATTTTTCTTTTTCACGATCAGTATAGTCTCTAATTGTATAGAAACAGTTTTGCAGCAGAAAAGATTTTACTTTTAACTTAAGTTTGTATACCGACTTTAATTGTTTTATGTCATCTGGCAATGCGTTGTAAAGTAACGTACATGTATTGTATGTTGATTTCTTGTACTGAGCTGTTGATACTGACACTTGATGCACGTGATTTCTACGGCGTGTGTTGTAATTATAAATATCAATATTGCATGAAAATATGTTCCCTCCGTTAACCCGGCTGCGGTCCTCAAATTTTCTCCTTCTCAAGATCCTTGGGTCCCAAATGGACCCATATAATTTCTCTTGCAGATTATTTACTTTCCCACTGATCATATTTATTATTCTTAATACGAAGTTAAAGTTGTACACTTAAATGTTAATTATACACTTTTATTTTATTTATAAGGTTGTGCAATAATGTAAAATAATGGTATCTGAATATGCGTGACAGCAAAATAATGAACTGCACATATAGAAAACATATTACACACATGTAGTACAAATGTGATTGACATGATTTTTACCTGTAAAAGATTTTATTAGGAGCAACAAAAAGTAATCTGTTTTGTAACACACTCCATTTTCCCCTTTTTCGAATAGAATAAAAAAACTTAATTTTTAAGACGGTGAATTTTGCATCGGATTTCTAGTTTTCGATTTCTATTGATGACGAAGTTTGTGGCAGGTGTGTTCTTCGTTCAATAACGGCTTTACAAAAATTTCCCCAAGTTTTCTATAAAAAGTGTTATTTTTTGATAACATATTAATTAGCAATCCGAATTTCCTTTTGTGAAAAAAAGTTGAATTGTTGTAAAATGTTTATTTGGTAATAGAGAACCACAATAGGCCACAAAAAGTGTTTTTTCTGTGAATAAGAACTAATCGTATCAACAGCTACCTTTGTAGAATTATAGGTTGTCATTATTTCTGGTTTATTTTCTCTAGATTCGCAGCCTCTTGCATCATTGTAAAGGGTGCTTTGAAGGGCAACACACTTGTTCATTCGTGGCACATACAATACTAATGTCGGTAACTCGCAAAAGCGAAAGTAGAATATTAGTTTGTTGTGCTCTTTGTCTGTAGAAGTTTTGTTGGTATAGAAGATTTGTTTTGGCGCATAGTTCCACCGAGAGTGATGTCCCGTTTGAGAAGTTCCTAACCCAACTGGTATGATGTAAAGAAATTTTCATGATGTACATTGTTATCCTTCAGAAGTGAGGATAATTGTAGCACAACATTTATTCCCATATTTTGTTCTCTGGGCTGCCCTTCTTGTTTGCTAGAGGTTGTGAATTCCACACGTAACGTGTTTCATTCAAAATTTCCCTCCGTATTTGCCAAGTCTTTGTCATGTGCTGCCGAAATAGACAATTGCCTTGGAAATCGCCTAATTATTCATTGATTGTTACATACAATTCAAGATTGCACATTATCGGAAGAGGAAGAAACACATCAGAATACTACGTTCCAGTTTTAGAAAGAACCGTCTTGCCGTAGTTTAGAGAGCTGACATTGCTCCCAGCTGTTCGTAGAACTTCGATAGTATTTTCGTAGTTTGATAGTATTATTCGACTAAATATTGTAATTGTACACCCTATGAGAAGATAGTCCCCAATGACAATACAATCCTTCCATAGTTGATTTCTACGAATTTACAGAGTTGTATTATGAAATTTCTAACGAGAATTCCACATGAGAAATGTCACGGGTCCAAATGGACCCGAAGAACTTATGTGTAAAAAATTATAAGTCCTTTCGTATTGAAAATAAATTAATGACATTTTATATACGGGTAGAAAACAGTTAAAAAATAATTGTCATGGAGTATCAGAACGATCGCGCCATTTTCTTAAGCTGTACAAGAAATTAAAATTGTATTTGGGTCGAAATGGCCCCGAGGGCCACAGCAGGGTTAAGTAGGTCATTTTTGACAAATATTACAGATTCGTAAATAAATAGAAAAGGCAATGGTAGGATTCCCAGCTCAATGAAAAAGAAAATTGCCATTTATGACTTGGTTTTTGTGTTCTTTAATATTCTACAATTAATGTTTCCGTTCTACCAATAGGAAACGGAAAAATTAAGAAAATGACAAAAAAATGTACTTTGGCGGTGATAGATGGTAGCTGGCAAGAAAGAGTATGTGGCAATTCCGAATAGCTAGCGAAGACCCAGGAAAATAGAAAACTAATGCGGGAAAGTCTGTGCCATTCTGTAGCACCACTAGTTTAAAAAGTGGCTTACTTTTTGCTGTTTTGAAAATATCTGGAAATATTCCTGTACATAAAGAAGCATTGAAAATGTGAGTTAACGGATGTGTAAAGGCAGGTGCACAAGTTTTTAATAAACATTCCGGAAATTCATCTAAACCAGATGAATATTTATTTTTTAGTTTACTGACTATTCTGAGAATTTCGTTGGGAGAAGTTTCGGAAATAAACACCGTATCGGAAATTTTTTGGGAAGTGTAAAATGTTGAATTTTGTGGTTTTAGTCCCTTCGTGAGATCAGACGCAATTATAGGAAAGTGTTTGTTGAAGAGATTGGCAAATTTTTCCGGATTATTCGTTTCTCTTTCATTATCCTTTAAAATAACATTCTCTACAAGGTATCGAGATGATGTGGTTGTATTTTTTACAATATCCCACATCGCTTTATAGTTAGTTATGCACAATTGGCATGCCCCATTGCATTGCCCCATGCACAATTGGCAAAGAATTGGAAATATAAGTATGTAATGTCCTTTCCTGCCAGTATGGTATTTCTACTCTTTGAGTCCGATGTTTAAGGTAAGAAGTTATCCAGTCTAGGGCAATACCACGAATTCCATACGAAGGTAATTTTGAGAGCAAGATCTTATGGTCATTAACGTCAAAAGCTTTCGAGAGATCTAAGAATATTCCAATGGGTATTTCATTTTGGTCTATTGATGAAGCAACATCTTTGAGAAAAGAAAAAAATTGCAGTTTCCGTAGATTTTGATTTTCTAAAACCGTGTTGTGAGTCTGAAAACGCTCTGTTTTTCCTGAGAAATGATTCCATTCGTAAGTAGAAAAGCCTTTCTAATATTTTTGAGAAAACCGACAAAAGAGAAATTGGCCGGTAATTTTGAATATCATTTTTGTTCCCTTTTTTAAAAAGTGGCTTAATTTATGCGGTTTTGAAAATATCTGGAAATATTCCTGTACATAAAGAAGCATTGAAAATGTGAGTTAACGGATGTATAAAGGCAGGTGCACAAGTTTTTAATAAACAATCCGGAAATTCATCTAAACCAGATGAATATTTATTTTTTAGTTTACTGACTATTCTGAGGATTTCGTTGGGAGAAGTTTCGGGAATAAACATCGTATCTGAAATTTTTTGGGAAGTGTAAAATGTTGAATTTTGTGATTTTAGTCCCTTCGTGAGATCAGACGCAATTCTGGAAAAGTGTTTGTTGAAGAGACTGGCAACTTTTTCCGGATTACTCGTTTCTCTTTCATTATCCTTTAAAATAACATTCTCTACAAGGTATCGAGATGATGTGGTTGTATTTTTTACGATATCCCACATTGCTTTAGTTTTGTTACTAGCGCTCAAAATGTCCTGACTATTTTTCATTATTTTTGCCTGAACTATTACTTTTCTTAAAATTCTTTTATATTCTCGGAAGTATATATGGAAACCGGGTGATACGTTATGATGTTTAGAAATAAGTAAAGCGTACGTTTGTTTTTACATGATGTTCTAATTCCTTGTGTGATCCAAGTATTACTTTTGCTTGAAATGTTTAATTTTCTCTTTTTAAGAGGAAAGCACTCGTTAAAATGAATTGAAAGCTTGGAGAAAAATAAATTATATTTTTCATTTGTGTCAACAGCGTTATAAACTTTGTCCCATGATTCCTTCATCAAGTAGTCCGTAAATAATTTTATATTAACTTTAGTGAATGCTCTGCACATGCGTGTATTATTTATTGTGTCAGTGTTTATGTTCTTAGTAATTTTAAGAATTTGTGCATCGTGGTCACTGTATCCTAGATTATTCGTTATTATTTCATATGTAGTTGTGGTTTTGTTAATTATAATTTGATCTAATGCTTTTTGTGATTTAAGCGTATTCCGTGTAGATACATTCACTGTAATGTCTAAATTAAAAGAATGAAGTAAATTGAGAAACTTCTCTTTTTCGTGGGATTCGCTCAGAAAATCAATATTGAAATCTCCACATACAACAATGGATTTAAAAGAGAGTTTACTAATTTTGTTCAGAATTATCTCTAGATTTTCCAAGAAAGTGAAATAATCTGAAGCTCGCTTTGTTGGAGGTCTGTAAATGCAAAGTAAGATAATTTTGAGCGTAGTAAGATGTACTACTGTTGTTTCAAAAACTTTTTCAACTGCATATAAATTGAATTCTGACAAGAAGGTAGAATCAATATAATTTCTTATGTAAAAACACGAACCTCCGTAAGCAGGGCCCTTATTTTATTCCCTCGCCCTACAATACGATCCTGCAAGGTAAAAGCTAGGAATTTGGAGTGTATTCATATCATTTTGAGACAACCAATGTTCTGTAAAGCAAAACACATCTATTTGTCTTAGATCACATTGTAATGCTGCCTCGATAAATTCAATTTTATTTGAAAGAGATTGCACATTATGATGCATTATTCGAATCTTTTGCATGTACCTACACGGATGTTTTTCTGCTGCATCTGACTGTAGTTGCTATTTATTTATTTATTCATTTTTACCTCGAGTGCGTGGTCGAAGGATGTATCGTGTCCCAGCAGTTACAAGAGGTGACGAAGGAGGGGTGACAGATGTAGAGGAATGAATAGTGGGAGAGGTAATACACGGATTAGGTTCAGGGGATAAGGTAATTGGGTCCAAAGGGGTCCCAGGGGATGGAAGAGAACTAGGAGATGTGGGTGGGGATGGGTCTTGGGCAGGACACTGCCAAGTTTGTGAAATCATGTGTTTTGCAAGCTCACTACCGAGTGCATGTTTTCCGACAAGGTTCAGGTGAAGACCATGTCGGGTGAAGTGTTTTTCTGAGAGAAAGTTTAGCTCAAACAATTTAACATGTGTGTCTCTCAGATGCAGTTTCAATTGATTGTTTGCGTGACTAATTTCTTGGCATAGTGTGGGCTTGTTGTACCAGAAGGGCAGAGTCGAGACTACAATGTTCGTGTTTTGGGCGGCACGTTGGAATTTGTCAACATGTTCTTCAGGTGTAAAGTGACCACCCAAATTAATGTCATTCTGCCCTCCTATGATAATTACAGTATCCCGTTTGGTGAGGGTTTTTGTGTGCGTGTCCAACTCACTGGTCACGTCGGCAAACCTCCCGTTAGGTTTAAATACACACATGGCAGAGAAATTGGTTGGGAGTTTCTCACTGAGCAGGGAGGAGATTTGTCGCCCATGGCTATCTGCTAAAATGAGTACCTTTTTGATGGGCTCAGTGGGAATGTCCTTGTTTTCTGGTGAGCCAGTTTGCGCAACTCTACGTGTCTTTGTTACTTTGCGCTTGCTAGCCTGTTTGCGTTGGTTTGTGAATGGACGTGTCGATGATGGGTGGGGGTGGTGAGGATTGGGAAGGCAAGGAAACTCATTGTAGTAGTCTAATACAGAAAATCTGTTTTGAGTCGTGATTGGTGGTGGTGATTGTGTTTTTGTTTCCGCGAATGGACGGTTGGAGGTTTTTGCGGTGTTGCCTATTGTTGTCCAACCGTCTGTGTTTTGAACGACCTCTTCGAGCCTTCGGATATGTTCATCTAAATTACTGTTGATGTGTGTGAAGGCTTTCAGAAGATCGGCTTTGAGAGCGTAGAGAGTAGAGAGTGTATAACGATTAGTAGCCATGTCACGAATGCGTGTCAAGTGCGTGGTAAATATGAAAATAAGTAAATAGATAATTCAGAATACTACAAAAAAACTACTCCCTAACTTATCTTTTAAATTTAATTGTATTAACTTATTTAAATTACGTTACGTATTTATTTAAAAATAACGGTGATCTGATTCTAATTAGTATTGAAATGTGATTAATTAAATTCAAAAAGCGTTCAGTGCGTTTAATAGATTGAAGCTGCAAACTAATAAATACAATTAGATTACTATACTTTACCTATTGAAAGACCACGAAATTCACCACTTCCACAAATTTAAATATAAAGTTCAAGTCTTTCCGTTACTGTGGTAACGAAACTTTGAATTTTTATGTTTTCACAATTTTCACAACACTTTCACTAATAGTTTAAAACTTTACGCAAATTTCAATTAATTTACAGAGAAAATTTAATATTAATGGTCTTTACACTGTTCAAATGAACAATGTCCGTAACGCCGTCTTTTAAATCAAATATTTGGATTACTTCTTTTTTCACTGCTTCGGACAATATAAATCTCTTTCAGCTTATCTGTAACAAGTAAACAAGTAAAGAAGACAGTTTAACAGCAAAAGTCACCTGAAATATGTAGAAAAGTAGCTGAAAATTAGTAAAATATTGGAGCACAGCCACAGCACTTCAGTCACGTAAGCAAGCCAGCCAACGTTGTTGTTGTTGTTATTATTATTATTATTATTATTATTATTATAATTATTATTATATTATTATTATAAGCAAGCCAGCCAACTATATTATTCGTTATTATTTCATATGTAGTTGTGGTTTTGTTAATTATAATTTGATCTAATGCTTTTTGTGATTTAAGTGTATTCCGTGTAGGTACATTCACTGTAATATCTAAATTAAAAGAATGAAGTTAATTGAGAAACAGCTCTTTTTCGTGGGATTCGCTCAGAAAATCAATATTGAAAGCTCCACATACAACAATGGATTTTTTTTGGCGTAGTCGGCGCCTTAGCTAACCGAACACGAGGCCACATCGAACTGCCTTACTGCTCTCGGAACAGCCGCTCTGGCATCACGTCGGAGGCAGTGGGCTGTCTTTTCTTCTCCTACAGTCTTGACTCTACTTCCCCCGTCCAACGCGGTGATTAGGGGTTCGAGAATGTTTCGCATCCGAGCCGTGTTGTACTGCTTGTCACATTATTGGATCTGCCTTGCGTGCTTTTCTTTTTCTTTCAAAATGCTTTTCGAAAATTGCTGTACTACTGTCCAGGTTTTCTTGTTTTGAACCATGCCATCGACCATGGTATTAGCGGCCATTGCCTCTCTCATTTGCCATACAACGCTACTTCGTTGTCTCTCCCACCGAAAGCAATATGAAATGACATACAAATTCCAACTTACTTGATTCTACCTTCTTGTCAGAATTCAATTTATATGCAGTTGAAAAAGTTTTTGAAAGAACAGTAGTACATCTTACTACGCTCAAAATTATCTTACTTTGCATTTCCAGACCTCCAACAAAGCGAGCTTCAGATTATTTCACTTTCTTGGAAAATCTAGAGATAATTCTAAACAAAATTAGTAAACTCTTCAACTGCATATAAATTGAATTCTGACAAGAGGGTAGAATCAAGTAAGTTGGAATTTGTATGTCATTTCATATTTCTTAGTTCGCTTCTTACTTTCGAGCTTTTTTGTATTAAAATTAATCTTTAAGAAATTATTTAAAACGTATTTAAATTTTCATCTTTTGAGTTGAATGTGAAAATGAACAGATGCTTTTGCTTTGCTAATTAAATGTGGGAAGAGTAATGCATGTAAAAACCGAGTAATTTTGATGTATATAAAATAATATATTTATTATATTTTTCTATTTTGATTTTCTTGCTAGTAGTATCTACAATGCTAATTGGCAATATGTGTATTCCATACGAATAAGCGGTCATTGTTGCTTGTAATCCATTGTTGTAACGCTGCACTGATAACAAAAAACGATTTTGACGGTTGCCTTTCGTTCGCGTTAATATAAATTAATTTTATTTCAGGTTAAAATACGCATCGTGCATTGTTGTTACATTTATGTAGGAAGTGCACCAAATTCAATGGCAGGAAGCTGTGTTGGTTTAAGCACTTGAATTAAAAAGAGATAAATGTATTTTGAACGCATCGTTTGTTTAAACATTTTTCAAATGTAGTGTGTGTGTTTCAATTGAAGTGTTAAGACAGAAGTTGTCATAATATAATATATTACATAGACATTAACAATATCGCGAGAAAGACGTGCTGTTGTAGTACCACTAGTTTATATCAGGAAAATACAACACATTTTCTGTCGAAAAATCTCTTTTTGCGCTGCATTGCGAAACTTTTTGTTACGTAAGTACACTGGTGATTGTGAAACTTGCAACACAAAAAAGAAGATTCTACAGTGAAGTTTATTTCCCAGTTTAGGAATACCACAATATACAAATGATTAGAATTACAGAACTTTTTACAGAACATGAATTTTCATCTTGATTATTTAGTGCGATGTGAAGCCGCTACGCGCTGCCATCATAACCTCTAGACTTCGTGGCATGGATTCAAAGAGAGCCTGAATATGCCGCTAGGGAACACACTGCTACGCGGTTTCTATGCGTGACCACAAAGAATCGACAGTGGCTGCAGGAGGACCAGAACGAACAAGTTGCCGACCAAATAGATCTTCCCATATCGACCATAACAATCATTTCCATTTTTTCCAAAATGAATGTTCTCTGGTAGATCTGGCTCGATTCGAATATCTGCGATTTCGAGAATCATTCTTTAAAATTTGGGGGTACTTTACATGAAGCCTCAGGGACATTTTCAAAATTTTCTCAAAAATGGCTCCAAATTTTTCTTTAAATTTGTTGAAAAAATAGAGTGAAATGTTTTTATAAAGGTCTCATAGATACGAATGTAGCTAAAATTTACGAAAATTGCAAGTTTGAATTTTTTTCGGCGCCTTTCCACAACTACAAAATTGAAGATAAAAAATTTTCTTTCAAATAAAATTTGTTCTCCTTTTAACCTCCTAATAACTTCTTTTATTTGAAAATTGTTAGTAGGTTTCGTGCAATTTTGCGTACAATATGTAAAATTGCGTAAATTACAAAACTAGTTCGAGAAAGTCTGTGCAATTCTGAAGCACAACTAGTTAAATTAGTGTTGTACAAAGTGAGGATTGTTTGCATGGGTACCACTAGTATTTAAAGACTCCAACTATAAGTGTGAAGACTGATGAACCAGGCCTTCACGATAACCAATCTAGGTCAAAGTTTGCAGTATTGTTTGCACATCATTTGGCAACTTTTTGACAGTTTCTTATCCATGGAATTTCGAAGATTTCCTGGGCTCACCCTAATTTATGTAGCCCACGTATGCACAATCTAAATAAAATATTAATTAAGGAAAAATATCCATCTTTCTTGGTTTTCAAGAAGTATAAAAATGAGGATTATTACTACTTCGCCACGACGTTTTCATTTAATTTCATGGACTCTCCCTGAAAATGTAGCTTTCGAAACCCACCACTTCAGTTATTACTTGAATGTGACTACATGGCTATTGATTGTTACCTGACAAGTAAGCGATGTAGTTTCTAGGCAGCCATTTTGTGCCATCAACGTCGTTCATTTCTGCCACGTTTATCACAAGTGTGACGTTTTGCAAGACTACAAGAACCATTGTCAAAAACTGCAAGCGGAACATTTGAAGGTAAAGAAAACGAGACTTGATACTAACAACAAAACCGCGAAGAACCATTCTAATAATGAGAGCCTAATTTAAATAGTAATTTTTAATTAAATATTTTCCTGAAAACGTTAACAAATGAAACTGACTCAGTTTCGCCTTCTTTTAAGATCTTCGTAGTATCCTGTGCTGGCTTCATGATTAGAGAAGGAAATTATAGTGTTAATAACAATGATAACTCATTTGCTTTATTGGTAGCCTCAGACAAAATTATTTGTGTTGTAACGGCAAATACGTTCTTATTTCAATACAAATTGAAATTTATCACCATAAAACTCCAAATGACAAAGAATGCTACTAACATTTCTAAAAATATTTACATCAAGTGATTCTAAAGAAGTAATGTTAAGAATTTACTACATAAAGAGAGAAACCTCTCGTTGCAATATTCAAGGTGTACGAATGGTTCAAAAGGGAAAGTACCATTTATAACTTTCAAATTTACAAAAATTAGACCAAATTTCTATATATGGCAAATTAATGAGTGATGATTACTCTATTTGAGCCAAGAATTGAAAGAAAAATCTGGAGTCGTTTTTCCACCAAATCTAGTTCACATATTTTTTCTTTCCCGAATACGTACGTACGGATCATAGGGAAAGTTATGTAATGCTGCTAAAGTTATGTAACAATGGAAGATGTAAGATGTTTCTCTTTTCCTTTTGTTGGAACGGAGTCTGGTGTCTGGTTTTGCAAGCCACAGATCCTTTTCTTTGTCTAGGTGGAGAATACTTGCTGTGCTTGGTGTGACTGCCGTTACCATGGCCTATTTGTGGCTTGGTTCGGCATGCCTGCTGCTTGCAGCGCGGGAAGGTGCTGGTGAGCGGTCGTATGGAAGTCAACGGATGTTTGACTGGATGAAGAACGACACCTGGAAACCACATATCGGTGTCCAGGATAATCCCTGGCCCAATGGGAGAGTTCCAGATCGTGCGTTTGAGGTAGCTCTAGAAGCGCTCAGGAAATGGTTTCCTCCGCTCCCTCCTTCCCGGCCGTCACGCGCAGCTCTCTTAGAAGTGAGTCCCTATGGCCAAAATATATTTACTATTATATTATTATTACTATTATTTAATTACTATTATCAATATACAGACGACACCGGTTATAGTGAACTCGGATAAAGCCGCACTTCTCCCGTTTCACGTACGTTAGAAGTAAGATTATGCTAATTTGAATAAGATTCAGTTTAGTGAACAATACACGTCAACAATAGTGAACAGGGGAAACATGTCCTGGAAATTAATTCCCTTGTGGAAAAAAATATCGCATGTGCCACAAATTCCGAATGCAGGCAGCTTGGGAAATGTATCGTCGCCAAAGGTCATAATGTCTCCTCTAAGGTGGAGATAGCGGACCTGGAATGTTTCATTCAACGATCAGTTCAATTAACCATGTTGCTAACGAAAAGATCTCGTATGTTGTTAGAGTAGTGAAAGGACCTTGGGCGACTTCAAGGGTATTCAAAAAACACAACGGCCATTGATAGGTGTCAAGTTTATATTTCAATATTTAGAGGACAACTCAGTTTCAAGTACGGAGTAAAACACGACCTCGAGAAGGATCTGGAGAAATTACTAATGAAAAATATACGAAGCAAACAGTTGAAAATAATTTATTTTTAAGGTAAAATAAAAATATTGAAATTTTCATATGTATCATGCATTTCGTGTATTTTGCTCTATGTCTGTAATAAACTAGTGGTGCTACCAAAGCAATTACTTTCTCGCACTGTTGCTACATGGTTCTAAATGATTTTACCCTACTACATAGACCAGCAAAATTGTTTTCTACCAGAAATTTCTTTTCCCGTTCGACGACACGAACTCAAATCCTCAGAGCCAACGTGCTGGCACTCATACCACTACGACAACCAAGTGCCGTATGGGTCGAACTTGGGCAGAGGCATAAAATGGTACATGCGAAATACATGTAAAAAATTGGGGACACTGGTTTAAAAAATTCAAGCATAGATATATTTTTTGCTTTCTCATTGAAATTCAAATTCAACAAGTGATGCTTCCAAAGCACATTGCATTGTTTCTAAATGCCCCGCAATTATTATACTTCTAAATAAAAGAGAAAAATTGTTTTCAACCAAGAAATTCTTTCCGTTCCGAGATCCGAAATCAGATCCTTGCCGTGCCGGCACTTATACCACTACGCCACACTGACCCCGTTTGGGACGAACAGAACCATAAAATGAATCAAACCAAACCGTAAAATTGTAAATGCATGATAGGAAAACAATGAGTATGATGGTAAATACCTTTTACAATACCCAAGAAGAGATGTGAAAAATTGTTTAAAGTTAAAAATTCGAAAATTACAAACATTTACAGATCATTTATTATAATTATCAATATTTGTAAATCGAAAGGTTTCAAATGATTTTCAATAAGTTTCTAGAATTCTTAATTATTTCCTGCGACAACAGAGTCTTAAAACAAATAATTCAAGGGGTTTTTGAGTAACCAAATTTTGGGAAACTTCAAACGCAATTTACGCAAAAACTACTCGTTTTTAAACTAGTGGTGCTACAGAATGGCACAGACTTTCCCGTATTACTTTTCTATTTTCCTTGGGTTTTCGCTAGCTATTCGGAATTGCCACATACTCTTTCTTGCCAGCTACCATCTATCACAGCAAAGAGTACATTTTTTTGTCATTTTCTTAATTTTTCCGTTTCCTATTGGTAGAACGGAAACATTAATTGTAGATTATAAAGAACACAAAAACCTAGTCATAAATGGCAATTTTCTTTTAAACATTTTTTTGCCGTTTAAGAGAAAATGGCGCTTTAGCGCTACTAAAAATGCGAAATTTGAAGTTCATTTTCACAGAAAAGTTTTGAGTTTTCAAAATACTTTATTTGAAGTTATTTAAAGCACCTACACTCACAAATATAATAATGTTTACAAATTGCTGGTAATGTGCATATTAAAGATGTGAGAGATCTTTCAAAAAAATTAAAATTATGTAATATTTGAAAAAACAAAAAAATAACTCAAAATAAACTTTACGCTATACTAAAGAGTAGTAATTAGCACTATCCGTTAGAAAAGTTTCAAGAAAAAAATGACAGCCATATGCGAGAAAATGGCGTTTGAGCAATTCTGAAAATGCCAAAATTTGAGCTACTTTTCACAGAAAACGGTAGTGTTTTCGAGAAACTTTACTTGCCATTATTTAAATCATATATACCTGTAAATACAATAATGTGAAAAAATCGCCGATAATGTATATATTAACGACGTGAGCGACAAGTAAAAAAATTTACATTTTTGTAATTTTTGAAAACACCAACCAATAGACCAAAATGGCTTTTATGTCATTGATAGAGTACATTACCACTATCCTCACCAAAAGTTTAAAGAAAAAATTTGGAGCCGTTTTTGAGAAAATCTTGTTTTTGTAATTTTTTAAAATTGCACATATTGTACGCAATATTGCACGAAAACTACCAAAATTTTGAAAAACATTTACATGACCTTTATTAAAGAACTCAATATACAGAACAAATTGTATTTGAAGAAAAAATCTCTATCTTCAATTTTGTAGTTGGAGAAAGACGCCGAAAAAAATTCAAACTTTCACAATTTTCGAAAATTCAGAGCTGTACGTGAAAAGTGGACATATGCCATGTTAAAAAGTGTATTTTCCTCTATTCATACAAGAAATTATAAAGAAAAAATTTGGAGCCGTTTTTGAGAAAACTTTGAAAATGCCCGGGGGGCTTCATATAAAGTACCCCCAAATTTTGAAGAATCTTTTTCAAAATTTAAAAGCTTTGACTAGAATCAGATCGATCGGGGAATATCCATTTTGGAAGAAATCGTACGTATGGTTTAGGCGCTAGCAGTGTTCACAGACGGACAGACAGACGGACGGACGGACAGACGGACGTTTTCCTTTCAATTGGGTTTTTGGTATGAAGGAACCTAGAAAACAGGGTTTCTGGCTACACCACGTGTTAGAGGATTTTTTTTCTTAATTTAGCAACTGGTTTTATCCACTTATTCGTTTTCACGGCCCGGCAATTAATTTTTTTCCGCCGAAAATTGGCCATTTTTTCTCGCAGCATTACATAACTTTCCCTATACTACGTATATCACTCCGTGTATACGTACGTATACCTGAAAGTAAAAAGTGTACATGACATTTTAAATGCTAGTTTTGTACAACCGACTTTGTCTGCGGCGAAATCTCTATCGTCAATTTTTCAGTTTTGAAATAGATTTTTGCAATTTTCGAGAAATTGGGGAAATCAACGGTAATGATACCTGCATCATTCTTAACGCCCTTTGCGCTATTCCAACAACAGAATTTAATAAACAAATTTGGTTCCATTTTCTTTTTAATTTTGAAAATCTCCGACGGGTTTCGTGTAAAGTACCCCAAAAATTGAAATATCGATTTCAATTCCCGGAGCCTTGACATCAGTAAAAACGATTGGGGAATATCAATTTTGAAGAAATTCGGCTGAACGGTTCTAAATTGATTCGCGCAATGCCCACGGCATAGCGCGGAGCACGATGCCTTCTGGCCGTCGAAGGAGTGGGAAATGACGTGTTGTTACCCCTTCGAGAGAGGGATGACTCGACCCATAAAAGCGCCGAACTACGGATGGTTTTCCCTTCTGTTCCCGATCACCGTCCGAGCGACATCAACTTTAGATCTTCAGTGAGTTAGATAGGAGTGTTGAGCGTCAGAGAGACGCGTAGTTAGGCACGGCTGAGCATATAATTTTGAGAAAAGTGCACAGTAATCGAGGACGGGCGCCAGTGCCGGCGTGAAGTAGTTGAAAGAGTCTGTAGTTCACGAGATGGGGACGGTGATTTGCATAACGCGCAGTTACCGAATGAGAGGCGCTAAATAGACAGAAATAATTGGTGCGACGTATGAGCCGTATTTTGAGCAAACACGCAACGTCATTCAGTTGCGTCGTGCATGAGACTTCCGCACGCGGTTTGATTATGACGACGGGAGAGAAGAAAGAAGAAGACGTGGGCGCGAGGGTCTATGGGAATCCGGCGATAGAACAAAGTAGGCGAGGAACCGCCGCGACGAGCAGCGGACGACCGATGCGGATCGGCTTGAGACGCCGCCGCCGGGCGCACCTGGCCTCAGCGTGACGTAGTCGGCGCGACCCCTGCACCGGCTGCTTATGTCCGTCGCTCCAAGGCCGAGGCACACAGCTGGCGAGACTAGACGAAGGTAACAGTGAGCTGCGAACTGCGAGAATGTAGGTCAACGCACAGTGGCCGGGGAAAACTGTAAGAGGGAACGTTGGTGGGGAGAGCGCCATATTTCACGAAGCTAGCAGAGATCGTAGAATTGACTGCCATTTTTTTAGTAACTGCCTGGGAAATTTGTATAAAATTGTGTTAGTTTTGTGATATTCACAACGAAGATTTCATATTGAAGAGTACGATCCAATTAATTCAAAATTTTTGTCAAATTGATTTGAATACTGAATGTCACAAGTCTGAATCCGGCGTCACTGGCGACTTTGGCAGAAAAAATTCCCAAGGTAGGATTCAAGAATATTGAATGAAAGTCACCCTGACAAAGAGAAAGGTACCAGTGATTTATTTGTTTGTGTTCTGCATTTTTTAATGATCAAGTGTAATGATTTAAAAGGGTTAAAAATTAAACCCAAGTTTAAATGATTTTATGTGTATTTGTTTGGATTCCTCTGGACATCCAAAAGTTCTCACTGCCCTGAGGTAATAAAAAGCTCGCAAAAGCATGAGATCTACGAATATCGCGAGAGGCGTCTAGGAATTGCTAGACGGGGTTTTCGTCAGAATATATATTATAAGAATACGTTTCGTATTAGAGAAGCAGCGACACGGGTCAGATGCACTGTCGGCTGCCGCGTCGACTGACCCAGTCGGAAAGACTCAGGGGAGAGGGCGCGAGAATACGACGGAAGGGTGCGTGCCGGACAAGAAGGAACAACATGGTGGAGGAGCGCTAAGTAACCGTGAGATCATTTATGTGTAAATCTAAATCCATCGGATACGAAAATGATCTTTAATTACAGAAGAGCAGAATAAATTTATGGTTAGATCTCGGATGTAGCGAAGTGTGCGAGAGTACAACATCGGATTGTAGGAAATAGTTCAGTGTGGGTTATTATGGGAGGGCTGAAGATAACATTAATGAGATGCCAATTCACGTATCACTAGTTAAGTAATATTTAGATGTATGAGAATAGGGACTATCATTTTCTCTTCTTGTTATTGAAATAAAGTGTCTCATGTGTTGCATCAAAATTGTGTATTTCCATTGGATGTACGTAAGTGCCCCAAGCCCATTCACGGAAAAGATTACCTGAACCCCTATCATCCATTCGGTAGCAATCCAAAAATGATTATATATATATATATATATATATGTTTACAGAAATGTGTGTGCTCTACGTTATTGGGTATGGAATTATATTTAAGAAAATAACATTGTAATAACGTATTGATGATATATATGAATTGCTATATATTACCACCGCACACATATTACATCACTCTTCAAACGTCACACATCACCGCATTCATCATCTCCAATCCCACACGCCCTCTCACGCATATACTGCACCACACAGAAATACATCACCACAAACGGTCCCAAGTACCCCACTACGCCTTACATAATAGCACATACGTCACCACAATTAGCACTTAGTACTACTCGCCTTCACATGTACCCCACTATGCATTACATAAAAGTACCACAATTTGGGTGAGATGTTTGTTCTTTATTGTGTGTCAAAGTGTGGCCGCCTGAGCCCCCTCCGCCGTGGGAGGGCGTGTGAAGTGGCGCTGGCCTGGGAAGGGCCATCGTGGGCAGTGGAGGTGTGTGTGTGTGTGTGCTTGAGGTGTTGGTTCTTTGTTGTGTTGGGCAGTGGGGGCGTGGCCGCCTGAGCCCCCCTCCGCCGTGGGAGGGCGTGTGGTGGGCGCTGGCTGGGAAGGGCCATCGTGGGCAGTGGAGGTGTGTGTGTGTTGAGGTGTTGGTTCTTTGTTGTGTTGCGCAGTGGGGGGCGTGGCCGCCTGAGCCCCCTCCGTCGTGGGAGGGCGTGTGGAGGGCGCTGGCTGGGAAGGGCCATCGTGGGCAGTGGAGGGTGTGTGTGTGTGTGTTGAGGTGTTGGTTCTTTGTTGTGTTGGGCAGTGGGGGGGCGTGGCCGCCTGAGCCCCCTCCGCCGTGGGAGGGCGGTGTGGAGGGCGCTGGCTGGAAAGGGCCATCGTGGGCAGTGGAGGTGTGTGTGTGTGTGCTGAGGTGTTGGGTTTCTTTGTTGTGTTGGGCAGTGGGGGGCGTGGCCGCCTGAGCCCCCTCCGCCGTGGGAGGGCGTGTGGGTGTGCGCTGGCTGGAAAGGGCCATCGTGGGCAGTGGAGGTGTGTGTGTGTGTGCTGAGGTGTTTTGGTTCTTTGTTGTGTTGCGGCAGTGGGGGCGTGGCCGCCTGAGCCCCCTCCGCCGTGGGAGGGCGTGTGGTGGGCGCTGGCTGGGAAGGGCCATCGTGGGCAGTGGTGGTGTGTGTGTGTGGTGCTGAGGTGTTGGTTCTTTGTTGTGTTGCGCAGTGGGGGGCGTGGCCGCCTGAGCCCCCTCCGCCGTGGAGGGCGTGTGGTGTGCGCTGGTGGGAAGGGCATCGTGGGCAGTGGTGGTGTGTGTGTGTGTGCTGAGGGTTGGTTCTTTGTTGTGTTGCGCAGTGGGGGGGCGTGGCCGCCTGAGCCCCCTCCGCCGTGGGAGGGCGTGTGGTGGGCGCTGGCTGGGAGGGGCCATCGTGGGCAGTGGTGGTGTGTGTGTGTGTGCTGAGGTGTTGGTTCTTTTGTTGTGTTGCGCAGTGGGGGGCGTGGCCGCCTGAGCCCCCTCCGCCGTGGGAGGGCGTGTGGTTGCGCTGGCTGGGAAGGGCCATCGTGGGCAGTGGAGGTGTGTGTGTTGTGCTGAGGGGTTGGTTCTTTGTTGTGTTGCGCAGTGGGGGGCGTGGCCGCCTGAGCCCCCTCCGCCGTGGGAGGGCGTGTGGTGGTCGCTGGCTGGGAAGGGCCATCGTGGGCAGTGGTGGTGTGTGTGTGTGTGCTGAGGTGTTGGTTCTTTGTTGTGTTGCGCAGTGGGGGGCGTGGCCGCCTGAGCCCCCTCCGCCGTGGGAGGGCGTGTGGTGGGCGCTGGCTGGGAAGGGCCATCGTGGCAGTGGAGGTGTGTGTGTGTGTGCTGAGGGTTGGTTCTTTGTTGTGTTGCGCAGTGGGGGGCGTGGCCGCCTGAGCCCCCTCCGCCGTGGGAGGGCGTGTGGTGGGCGCTGGCTGGGAAGGGCCATCGTGGGCAGTGGAGGTGTGTGTGTGTGTGCTGAGGTGTTGGTTCTTTGTTGTGTTGGCAGTGGGGGGCGTGGCCGCCTGAGCCCCCTCCGCCGTGGGAGGGCGTGTGGTGGGCGCTGGCTGGGAAGGGCCATCGTGGGCAGTGGTGTGTGTGTGTGTGTGTGCTGAGGTGTGGTTCTTTGTTGTGTTGCGCAGTGGGGGCGTGGCCGCCTGAGCCCCTCCGCCGTGGGAGGGCGTGTGGTGGGCGCTGGCTGGGAAGGCCATCGTGGGCAGTGGAGGTGTGGTGTGTGTGTTGTGTGGTTTTCTTTGTTGTGTTGCGCAGTGGGGGCGTGGCCGCCTGAGCCCCCTCCGCCGTGGGAGGGCGTGTGGTGGCGCTGGCTGGAAGGGCCATCGTGGGCAGTGGAGGTGTGTGTGTGTGTGCTGAGGTGTTGGTTCTTTGTTGTGTTGTGCAGTGGGGGGCGTGGCCGCCTGAGCCCCCTCCGCCGTGGAGGGCGTGTGGGTGGGCGCTGGCTGGGAAGGGCCATCGTGGGCAGTGGAGGTGTGTGGTGTGTGCTGAGGTGTTGGTTCTTTGTTGTGTTGCGCAGTGGGGGGCGTGGCCGCCTGAGCCCCCTCCGCCGTGGGAGGGCGTGTGGTGGGCGCTGGCTGGGAAGGGCCATCGTGGGCAGTGGAGGTGTGTGTGTGTGTGTGTTGAGGTGTTGGTTCTTTGTTGTGTTGGCAGTGGGGGGCGTGGCCGCCTGAGCCCCCTCCGCCGTGGGAGGGCGTGTGTGGGCGCTGGCTGGGAAGGGCCATCGTGGGCAGTGGAGGTGGTGTGTGTGTGTGCTGAGTGTTGGTTCTTTGTTGTGTTGTGCAGTGGGGGGCGTGGCCGCCTGAGCCCCCTCCGCCGTGGGAGGGCGTGTGGTGGCGCTGGCTGGGAAGGGCCATCGTGGGCAGTGGAGGTTTGTGTGTGTGAGTGCTGAGGTGTTGGTTCTTTGTTGTGTTGCGCAGTGGGGGGCGTGGCCGCCTGAGCCCCCTCCGCCGTGGGAGGGCGTGTGGTGGGCGCTGGCTGGGAAGGGCCATCGTGGGCAGTGGAGGTGTGTGTGTGTTGAGGTGTTGGTTCTTTGTTGTGTTGCGCAGTGGGGGGCGTGGCCGCCTGAGCCCCCTCCGCCGTGGGGGGCGTGTGGTGGGCGCTGGCTGGGAAGGGCCATCGTGGGCAGTGGAGGTGTGTGTGTGTGCTGAGGTGTTGGTTCTTTGTTGTGTTGCGCAGTGGGGGGCGTGGCCGCCTGAGCCCCCTCCGCCGTGGGAGGGCGTGTGGTGGGCGCTGGCTGGGAAGGGCCATCGTGGGCAGTGGAGGTGTGTGTGTGTGTGCTGAGGTGTTGGTTCTTTGTTGTGTTGCGCAGTGGGGGGCGTGGCCGCCTGAGCCCCTCCGCCGTGGGAGGGCGTGTGGTGGGCGCTGGCTGGGAAGGGCCATCGTGGGCAGTGGAGGTGTGTGTGTGTGGTGTTGAGGTGTTGGTTCTTTGTTGTGTTGCGCAGTGGGGGGCGTGGCCGCCTGAGCCCCCTCCGCCGTGGGAGGGCGTGTGGTGGGCGCTGGCTGGGAAGGGCCATCGTGGGCAGTGGAGGTGTGTGTGTGTGTGCTGAGGTGTTGGTTCTTTGTTGTGTTGCGCAGTGGGGGGCGTGGCCGCCTGAGCCCCTCCGCCGTGGGAGGGCGTGTGGTGGGCGCTGGCTGGGAAGGGCCATCGTGGGCAGTGGAGGTGTGTGTTTGTGTGTGCTGAGGTGTTGGTTCTTTGTTGTGTTGTGCAGTGGGGGCGTGGCCGCCTGAGCCCCTCCGCCGTGGGAGGGCGTGTGGTGGCGCTGGCTGGGAAGGGCCATCGTGGGCAGTGGAGGTGTGTGTGGTGTTGAGGTGTTGGTTCTTTGTTGTGTTGCGCAGTTGGGGGCGTGGCCGCCTGAGCCCCCTCCGCCGTGGAGGGCGTGTGTGGGCGCTGGCTGGGAAGGGCCATCGTGGCAGTGGAGGTGTGTGTGTGTGTGCTGAGTGTGTGGTTTCTTTGTTGTGTTGCGCAGTGGGGGGCGTGGCCCGCCTGAGCCCCCTCCGCCGTGGGAGGGCGTGTGGTGGGCGCTGGCTGGAAAGGGCCATCGTGGGCAGTGGAGTGTGGTGTGTGTGTGCTGAGGTGTTGGTTCTTTGTTGTGTTGCGCAGTGGGGGGCGTGGCCGCCTGAGCCCCTCCGCCGTGGGAGGGCGTGTGGTGGGCGCTGGCTGGGAAGGGCCATCGTGGGCAGTGGAGGTGTGTGTGTGTGTGCTGAGGTGTTGGTTCTTTTTGTTTGCGCAGTGGGGGCGTGGCCGCCTGAGCCCCCTCCGCCGTGGGAGGGCGTGTGGTGGGCGCTGGCTGGGAAGGGCCATCGTGGGCAGTGGAGGTGTGTGTGGGTGTGCTGAGGTGTTGGTCTTTGTTGTGTTGCGCAGTGGGGGCGTGGCCGCCTGAGCCCCCTCCGCCGTGGGAGGGCGTTTGGTGGGCGCTGGCTGGGAAGGGCCATCGTGGGCAGTGGAGGTGTGTGTGTGTGTGCTGAGGTGTTGTTCTTTGTTGTGTTGCGCAGTGGGGGGCGTGGCCGCCTGAGCCCCCTCCGCCGTGGGAGGGCGTGTGGTGGGCGCTGGCTGGGAAGGGCCATCGTGGCAGTGGAGGTGTGTGTGTGTGTGCTGAGGTGTTGGTTCTTTGTTGTGTTTGTGCAGTGGGGGGCGTGGCCGCCTGAGCCCCCTCCGCCGTGGGAGGGCGTGTGGTGGGCGCTGGCTGGGAAGGGCCATCGTGGGCAGTGGTGGGTGTGTGTGTGTGTGCTGAGGTGTTGGTTCTTTGTTGTGTTGCGCAGTGGGGGCGTGCCGCCTGAGCCCCCTCCGCCGTGGGAGGGCGTGTGGTGGGCGCTGGCTGGGAAGGGCCATCGTGGCAGTGGAGGTGTGGTGTGTGTGTTTGAGGTGTTGGTTCTTTGTTGTGTTGCGCAGTGGGGGGGCGTGGCCGCCTGAGCCCCCTCCGCCGTGGGAGGGCGTGTGTGGGCGCTGGCTGGGAAGGGCCATCGTGGGCAGTGGAGGTGTGTGTGTGTGTCTGAGGTGTTGGTTCTTGTTGTGTGTGCAGTGGGGGCGTGGCCGCCTGAGCCCCCTCCGCCGTGGGAGGGCGTGTGGTGGGCGCTGGCTGGGAAGGTGCCATCGTGGGCAGTGGAGGTGTGTGTGTGTGTGTGAGGTGTTGTTCTTTGTTGTGTTGCGCAGTGGGGGGCGTGGCGCCTGAGCCCCCTCCGCCGTGGGAGGGCGTGTGGTGGGCGCTGGCTGGGAAGGGCCATCGTGGGCGTGGAGGTGTGTGTGTTGTGTGTTGAGGTGTGGTTCTTTGTTGTGTTG
>JAHLJT010005437.1:19253818-19377927 GCA_031308135.1 Acheta domesticus | reverse complement strand
ATATTGTAACCGAACGTGACTGTCGGTTTCAGGGGGGAAATTAGTGGGATCGTGGCTCATCCGAAGATTTCAAAATAAGAAAGAAAACACAATGCCGTGACCACAGAAACAACATGTAATTGGACACACGTTGCAAGCAAACACAAAATTACAGAATGACAACAACATTGGCCATAAAATAGAAAACAAACAAAAATCCTTTAACAGCAAAAAAAATGAAGAGGATAATTAACTGCAAAATTAGGAATTTCAAATAGGCACTAATAAAAATCCTAGTAATATCTTCTGAGACAAAAAGAAAAAAACGAATTGAAATTCAATAAAGTGAATTAAAGATATCTCAAGTGAGATGAGTGCATAATCAAGTTACTTCACAGGAAATAGTACAAGTATTTCAAACGTAAAATGTCATGGTGCTATCAGTTTACAGAAATTGCAATTAACCATCCACCCACATACACTGCATAATCACTCTTTAGTAGATTCTTTGCAAAGAATTCACTGGAATTACCATGGAATATTCACATAAATTGGAATGAATACATGGTTTTAATAACTCGAAATGTTACCAAAAGTTGCATGGAAACAAACTAAACGTGTTCATTTATCACAATTGACATGAATAGTTTTTAAGGACACGAAGTTGTTACCAAAAGTTGCATGGAAACAAACTAAACGTGTTCATTTATCACAACTGAAATGCAACAAATTAACCTTATTTACAACCTACACCTTTGATTGAAATTGAAAAGAATATGCATTGTTTCTATCTCCACAAATATCCAAGATTCAATAAATGTTTAAAGACATCTAAGTTCATTTAACTTTACCAACCATTTATAGCAAATACATTAATACTCTGCGAATTATTCACAAATGGCAAAAGTTGTTTTCATAACGACTGGAATTTAAACGTTATCATTAAAAGTTTGAAGGTAACAGCTGCACTAGCATTTCATTAGCATGAGATTCTTTCGCACATGAGTGACGTTCTCTCCTACGAAAAGTCGCATTACTGTTCACTTGTATTCTTCCACAGTTCATAGCAATTATGTTCTCATACCCATTTAATTGTTCACAAGTATCACAATGTATTTTATAACTCGACTTGAATTTAACACTATTATCAACGTTTTCTTTTAAAACAGAAACTGCACTCGGGCATTCTTAACCAAACAAGTTTCTTCCACAAATCATTGCTGTTCTCCTCTAAGAAAGGCACATTACTTCTAATGTCTTTTGAAAAACTAGTTCACAATGACGAGGGAAATACCAATGGAACGGGTATACCAGTCAATAAGCAAGTATGTTAATGGTGATAAACTTTGATAGTGAACTACGAGAATAATACACCAACCTGCATTCTATAGTCAATTACTTTCCACTTCTTACTACTTTTTATAACGCCCTATCCAAAATTATATTATCTTGAACACCGACCTTAATCCAGTGGCCGTGGCGTTCGCCACTAGCGCAAAACTCCCAGCGAAGAAAATGTGGCGGCCGACGTGCTATCGCAGGCCTAGGCACGTGCTCACAGCAACCAGGTAGTACTCCCATACCAGACGCCTTCGCCGATCGTACCACTGCCGTGTGTTAATAGCCACCACAGGCACGAGCCTCTCCTTCCTCGCTTACGTGTGTCCGCGGCCAGACTATTAGCGTACAACCTACCGCTCCGAGTTCAGACGTTCTGAGAGCGATGCCACGAGCCTTCCTCGCCGCGAAGGGGCAGCGACTCACCCCCCCTTGTCCCCTCTTCTGCTCACGTCTCTGCTCAGATAAGATTTGCCCCTTTCTCCACCCCTCCGAGCCACCGATAACGAAACTCGTCGGCTCCCAGCGGCGCGCGCGAGCGGGCGGTGGAATCGCGCAAGACCAACAGTCGAAAATCAATTTAGTCAATGTTTTGGCTGATTGATTTCATCACACGGGTACGTGAAATTCACGTTCGCTACAATATATATATTGAAACGAATTATAATAATTATTATAATTCGCTTAGTGTAATGAAGCGGCGGCCGACCCTGTTCAAATGGCGCGGCAGTTATGGCCGTTGCCACCTGACCCGTTCGGAATGGGTCAGGAGAGGGCGCGAGCGAGAGTGGGCCTGTGATCATCGGGGAGCATTCGGCAGTGCGAGATAGAACTCGATAGGAGACGGGGTGGATGCGTTGGCTCGAGTCGTCTTGATAGGAGTCGAGGAACTGAGAGGACGTGAAGAGTGATAGCTGACAGTGGACACCGACCTTAATCCAGTGGCCGTGGCGTTCGCCACTAGCGCAAAACTCCCAGCGAAGAAAATGCGGCGGCCGACGTGCTATCGCAGGCCTAGGCACGCGCTCACAGCAACCAGGTAGTACTCCCATACCAGACGCCTTCGCCGATCGTACCACTGCCGTGTGTTAATAGCCACCACAGGCAGGTAACCAGCGTGTGTATGAATACGATGAACAAAATTCGTCTCCTAACCGGAGTTCGCAATATAAAGAACTGAGCAAGTGCGAGATATGAATCGGGAAGCGAGTTTCACCACGTGTCGGTGCAAATGATGATGAAACATCCGGCGAGGACTGGAGATAAGTAGCGTGTTCACCAAATAGACAGCACGGGAGGGGTAGATGGAAATAGAACATTAACCCTTTACGGTCCTCTGTCCCGTGTGGCGGGACACAGCGTTTTCCTCGTTGCAGACCCTTTAAATCCCCAGGTAGCTGGTTACACCGCTCCGGCGTGCCGCGGCGTAAGAAACTGTAGTCGGATTTCAAATTATTTTTCGTATTATTACAAACAACATTTTAATTTATTTGCCTAATTCATAATACATAATTTTGTAACCTAATGTTTGGTGCGGAGAGCTTCACCTCATTACCAATAACGCCTGTATATTGCATTGTATGAACGAAGTCCGAGTTATCATTACTGTCATTTTCTCCACACTCGTCGGAATATCTCGAGGAAATGTTTTCAAATTCTTACTTTCCTGAAGATTGTTAACTCTCAGATTTGTTTACCGATTCACATAATTCAAGCTTCGACAATCTCGAACACTTACTTCTCGATGTCACCATAAGTTCAACTGCAACCTCGTAAACAAACTGATTTTAAACAACATAGAATGGGCAAAGTCTGGCTACAATGAAGGAAAATACTGCCTAATCTCTTCTGAAGATAATTAGTTGTACAGGAAACCGGTGCCATTTACCTGAGTGAAATAATGCAGAGTTAAATATAGGTCCCGCCCCACGGGACAGAGGACCAGAACCAGGAAAAAGGAAAATCCCGTGACGCGTGACATCGGACCGCCAGACGCAGAAGCCGGAAAAGCGAAAGGACCGCAAAGGGTTAATAGTGCATGGAAGGAAAGAGTGTCGAGGAAACAACGGCCGAAAGCGCGTGGGCACCCGAGCAGCATGCCCGCCTTGGTTTCGGGAAACGACTGGGACCGAGGGCAGCTGTGGAATGCCGACCTGATCCGAGACACAGCTTTGCCTGTGGGTTAGATGTATCGCCCGTATAAAATAATATACCTGATATTTATATGGGCGATATTATATATATATATATAATATATATATATATATATATATATATATATATATATATATAATATTTTGAGAAAAGGCGGTTTATCAATAGAAATTGATTCCTTTGTGATAATCCTTCTGGCGAAATAATCTATATATATTCTTCCCGTTTGTAGCAACTTATTACCTCTGACACGTTGGGTGCGTTTTTTTGGGACCTTGTTAAAAAAATCGAATAATCATTTATGTGCCGACCACACCAGCCGATAAATCATTTTGACGATTTTCTCCTCGATATTTTTGTATTAATTCACATATGATGAAGAACCATACAAATTTCATATTGTTTTAGTCGTTTTTCATAACAAAGTTCTACTTTGCTAAGAAAATAGTGTCGAAATAAGTCAAACTTTTAAAAATAGGTTGTTGTCCAAACTAAATTGGCAATTCGTTCCTTGCCCAGTATAAAAAGATTTGCACTTTGTTTTTACTAATGATTCATAGGTAGGTAAGGTATTACTAATGATTCATAGTAAAAATAAAAATTCTTTTATTTTCTTACCTTACGAATACTTCGTAAGAAGAGAAAGTTATGTAATCGTACCCCGAAAAACGAAATTTCCAGCCCATTGTGCTGTTGGGGCGTAATGGAATCAGCGCCAGCACGTTGACTCTGAGAAACAGTGTTCGGGTGTCAGAATGGAAAAAAAATTCTAGTTGAAAATACTTTTGCTGTTGAATTTTTGTTGCTTCTTGATGGTGAAGAGTACAAAGAACATGGTATCAAAACAATGTGGAACGTTACATGAAAAATTATTCAGGAAAATACTTTAATGAGTACACATGTGTGTTCAATCCATTCCAAATTGACGCATTTCATCTCGTACATCTTCCATTTCAAATACTTCCACGGAAGGGCAAGACTTGGAAAACAACTTCCTACAACTTTAATTATTGTGCTTTTAATAAATGTTCTTATAAGTAACCTTGTTATTATTGTTTTTCGAAACTTTTATTACCAGAAAATTGAAACATATTTGAAATCATTTTCTGCATTAAACTGTTATTCAAATGTTACTTATTATAAGTTATTCCAGGAGGCTGTGATAAGTCGGAGCTGAATGAAAGGTTTTCATTTTTCGGCTGTAATTTTGAGTAATATTTCCCTTTTTCGTAATTCTTGTGATTTAAATTATCCCTTCAAATCATGTAATGTGTTTATTCATGAAATAGTCACACTAAAAATCACTCGAAGTGTTGTGCTAGCCGGTAAATTCACTTCTCGCTACTCGAGCCGTGAATTTACCGGCTATCACAGCACTTCTCGTGATATTACTTATGAAAATATTTAGTTTCTGCGCCAAAATTTCTACGATTTATAATATCCATTTTATAAAAATGATGACTGAGATTTGTTAATCCGGAGAGAAATCGTGGAATAAATAGTATTACATTAGCGAGATAGTACGTGCTGTTTTGGCACCGCTAGTTTTTATGACCCCTTCCCCTAACGGTCTGTTCTCTTCTCTTTCACTACTATGTATATCGCTCTATTAATGTTTGGCCTTATGCCGCCATCCCGTTTGAGGTTATTTTGGCTTTACTCAATCGCTTAAAGGATGGACTGTGATGGTCCCTTGCTTTAATATCCCAGTCATACATGTACAGCTTGCCCCTCTTTCCTTTCTTTTTTCTCTTTTGAATTTCTTCTTCATTTTCATATGTTCACATATTTTCTTCTTCTTTTCTTCTTCATATATTCCCTTCTCTCATTTCCGTTCTCTTCCCTTCAATGTATTGAATTTGGCTGTAAGTCGCCATCCTGATTGAGGTTTTCTGGGTTTACTCAATCGCTTAAGTCGTATGCCGGGATGGTCCCTAGTTTTGCACTCCCAGACGTAAATGTACGGCTTTCCCTGCTCGCTTAAATGTTACCACTGATGTCGTGGAAGCAAGAACGCAGACATAAACTAGTGGTGCTTTCAAAGCACATTGTCTCGCTGTTTCTAAATGGTCCTAAATGCTATTACATTACATAAGCCAGTAAAAGTATTTTCAACCAGCAAATTATGTTTCCGCTCCGCGACGCGAACTCAGATCTTCAGAGTTAACGTGCCGGCACTCATACCATTATGACAAACAAACGCCTTATGGGTCGAACTCGGGCAGAGACATAAAAGGGTAAATGCCAAATTCAAGTAAAACTAGTAGTGCAACAGAATGGCACAGACTTCCCGGTATTAGTTTTCTATTTCCTTTGGTCTCGGCTATTTACTTGGACTACACATATTCTCTTGCCAGCTTCCGTCTATCGACGCACAATATATTTTATTGAACATTTCTAAGTACATTTTAATGAACATTCACATTTATTCACATTTACAGTGACGACAGTTAAACGTTCTGTTTAAAATGGCTCCAAATTTTTCAATGAATATTTCCAAATTGCACGAGGTTTTACGCTTTTACAATTTTAAAGGAACATTTCGGTTCTACTATAAGAAAACCCAAAAATTTCATAAAAAGAGTTTATTTGGGCGGTGATCAATGACAGCTAGAAAGAGGCTGGGGAACGATGGCACTTGTTACATTCGAAATTATAGCTCATTAAAAATATTTATTACGAAGTTTCTTCAAACCTGAAATTCTTTCTATGCAAATGAGCTTCAAACAACATATTTTCAAAAACTTAAATGCATTAATTTCCACACCACTTATGAGGCTGAATGCTAGGCGCGTTTTTTTCATGGTATCCCCAAAAGGCCTAATCTATGTTTTTACTTATTTATAAATATTTAGTTTAATTATTTATTAATTAGCAATTAACACTTAATTATTACTTAACAATTAATTATTAATTAATTAGTAACTAATAAATAATTATTAGGTATTAATTAAACAACAATTAATTATTATTTAAATAATGCAACAAATAATTCCGAGCATAAAAAAAATTTGCCAATATACTGTAAATTTCTATATTTTGCCCCTTCTCTATAATATGAATTATTTTCACAACCTTATTTTACAAACGTAGGCGATCACCATGAAAAATAATTGAATCGGATATTTTCATTTAAGAAAACTACGCATTATTATTATTATTATTATTATTATTATTATTATTATTATTATTATTATTCCTCTAAATCACGACTTAAGATGTTATGTGTCGGCTGAATATAAAATCTACTCCAGGTTGCAGCTACCTAAGGAGCAGATCTAGGGACTGTCGGTGCCTCTACAATACTTTTCGCAAAATGTGGGCTGTTCCAAATAAAGCTATTTCTTGCACTTCCCAGTCTTTTGGTTTACCTGGGAGTTTAGACAAGTTCTTACACAAATTTTGCGGAACAAATCCCAGAGCTCCGATAACTATCGGTACGACCTGTGCTCTTACGCCCCACATTCGGCTGATCTCGATTTCCAAACTCTTGTATTTAAGACGTTTCTCTGCCTCCTTGGTAACGACGTTTTGATTGCAAGGTACACAAGTAAACACGATTTGTTCTCCAAATCCCGGATAACTATATCCGGTTTGTTTGCTGCTATCGTGCGATCAGTTTGAATTTGTTGGTCGTACAATATCATACACAATCCAAAAGACGTCACCGGTTTCGGTGAGTGTTCGTACCACTTGGGGCATGTGTTCGGAACTTCGAGGGCGGTACAGATCTGCCAGTGGAGGTAGCTACACACCCTGTCGTGTCTTTTCAAGTATTCGGTCTTTGCTAGGATTGGACAAGCTGTGACAATATGATCGATGGTTTCTACGTGTTCCTGACAAATGCGGCATTTATCATCTTGGGAAATTTTGAGAACCGCTTTATCATAATGTCGTGTTCTGAAGGCCTGATCTTGGGCAGCTATTACAAGTGCTTCCGATTCTGGCTTCATTCTTCCCCTTTTAAGCCACATAAATGATTGATCTATATTGATCTGCACCTTGTCCATTCTTTTTAGATATTGTCCGTGGAGTGGTTTGTCTCTCCACGATTTCTTTAACATTTTCTGTGTCTCAAATTTCATGTTAAGTAGCATCAGAAGTTCAGTGTCCCTGTCATTCTGGTTGTCTTGCATAGTCTTGTTCGCAATGCTTCTTGCTACACTTACAATGCCTATGTTTCCCATTCTTCGGTCAGATTTCATGACCTGCCTCATTAGTGGGTCATCTTGATGGCTGACTACATACTTTCCCATCCCGGTTATTGCATTGTGCCAGGAGGCTTCAATTTGTCTGAGGCCTCTTCCTCCTTCCTTACGTGACACATAAAGTCTATGTACTTCAGCTGGGGGGTGGGCAACATGATGCATTGTAAGCAATTTTCAGGTTTTTCGATCCATGATGCGAATTTCCTGTTCAGTCCAGTGTACTAGTCCGAAACTGTATTCGGCTACAGGCACCGCCAAACTACCTATTGCTGATATTTTATTCCTTGAGTTCAGAGCGGACTGCAGGACAAGTCTCACTCGTCTATAATACTCCCTGCGAATTCTCTCTTTCGTTCGAGATGGTCTCACATTCTTCAATGCCCAGATATTTGTAAGTTTTACCTGGCTCAAGATCTTGAATCACAGTGTGTCTATCAACTTCCATGTTCTCGGACGTGGTCATTTTGCCTCTTTTTAAGTTGGCTTTTGCACATTTGTCAAGACCAAACTTCATGCAGATGTCATTGCTAAAATCATTGATGACAGACAGCATTTGGGAGAGAATCGCTTCATTCTTAGCAAAAACTTTAAGATCATCCATGTAAAATAAATGTGATACAGGCATTTCATCACCATGGAGCTTGTAAACAAAGTCAGTGTGCGACAGCTGTCTTGATAGAGGAATCAAACTAATGCAAAATAGCAGAGGGGATAGTGAATCTCTTAAAAAATTCCCCTGTTAATCTGAATACTTCTGGTTTCTACTAGTCCCTTTCCTCTGTGGATTAGTAACCTGGTGCTCCACGACTTCATACTAGCCTTGCAAAACTCAACAAGTCTAGGATGAAATCGATAGATCTCCAGGATCTTCAAAATCCAATCGTGTGGTACACTGTCAAAGGCCTTCTGGTAGTCAATCCAAGCCATACTTAAATTACGTTTTCGTTTCTTTACATCATTCAAAATTATTTTATTGAGAAGCAAGATTTCCTTACAGCCATAGGAACCTTTACGACATTCTTTCTGTTCAACTGGCAACAGATGGTTCTTCTCTAGGTGCCTATACATTTTGTCAGCAATGGCTGCAGTTATAAGTTTGTACATTACTGGCAAGCAAGTAATTGGCCTGTAGTTCTTCGCGAAAGAGCTGTCTCCTCCTTTGGGTAGCAAATACGTAATGCCGCGAGTGAGCCAATCGGGGAGTTCGTTAGGGTTTTCTAAAATTTTATTAACAGCCTTTGCAAGATGAGAATGTAGTGTTGTTTATTTGTTAATCTAATAAATCTGGATCTTATCAACCCCAGGGGATTTCCAGTTTCCCATATTCTTAATTGTTTGGCATAGGTCCTCTTTCGAGAATCCTTGAACATGTTCCACTGTTTCCACGAGTCCATTGGCAGCATCAACTTCAGATTGGAGCCACGATGCGTCTTTGTTGTAGAATCTGGTTTCCTCCCAGATTCCTGACCAAAATGTTTCGACGTCATCTTTTGAAGGAGGGGCAGCATTGCCATTCGGTTTTTCAGTCAGACTGCGATAGAATGTCTTCGCGTCTGTTTCAAACAACTGGTTCTGTACACGGAAATCGATTCTACATTTGTACCGTCTTATTCGTTGAGCCCATGCTTGGATTTTTTCTTTTAGCTTTTCAGCTACCATTAGCCTTGTTGTGTTATTGTCAATTAGGTATTTTTGTTCAACATGGAGTATTTTTTGTTGAACTTTGTACTTGTGGTTTGACTTAGAAGATGCCTCGGCTAGGAGTGATATTTCACACCGTGTGTCGGCTATCCGTTTCATAATTCTTTTCATCCACGGAGGTACGGAGCTTTTTACTCTGTCTGGCTGTCGGCCATCTGTGTTCTTGGCTGGTCCCAAGATTATCTGAGATACTAGATATCCAGTTGCATACACGATGAGATTGATTTCAGTAATATCTAGATCTCAACTTGAGGTCTGTACAACCTCATTTAAGACAGAATTCGCTGTTTCTATCACTCTCTTAGCTTTAGCATTTTCGTAAATTCTCCTCAACGGTGCACGAGATTCGAATGAAAGAAGACGAACTCGTTCTATCTCGCGTCGGAGGAGGTCCCGCATCATGTCCTTATCGTCTGACTCATGGCCAGATGAATTTTCACCACTGACGGATGTTTCATTTGGAAGAGATGAACCTTGAAGTGGATCATCGTTTTCAGGGATATTAGATGGTTCTAAATGTTCGTCATGTGGATGGTCTGATTGATGAACATACTCTGCGTTTCTCTGGATGTCTGCAAGTTGTTCTCCTGTGAATTTTGGAACTGGAAATACCCCGGGATTGATAAGATGCAGATTTATTGGATTAAGAAATTTACTGCAATACATTCTCATCTAGCAAAGGCTGTTTAAAAAAAATAGAAAACCCAAACGATTTCTTGAAACGGCTCACACTCGGAATCACGTATTTGCTACCCAAAGCGGTAGACAGCACTTTGGCGAACAACTACAGGTCAATCACTTGTCTGCCAGTACTGTACAAAGTTAAAATGCAGCCATAGGTTTCACTGTCAAAGATCGTGTGATAGTCAATCCAAGCTATGGTTAAATTACGTTTTCGTTTCTTTACATAATTTGAGATGCCTTTTTTAGCAGCAAGATTTCCTTACAGCTTTAGGAACCTTTACGACATCCTTTCTGTTCAACTGGCAACATATGGTTCTACTCTATGTTTTTGTACTTTTTGAAACCTGTGGCTGCATTTTTAACTTTGTACAGTGCTGGCAGACAAGTGATTGACCTGTAGTTGTTCGCCAAAGTGCTGTCTACCGCTTTGGGTAGCAAATACGTGATTCCGAGTGTGAGCCGTTTCAAGAAATCGTTTGGGTTTTCTATTTTTTTTAAACAGCCTTTGCTAGATGAGAATGTATTGCTGTAAATTTCTTAATCCAATAAATCTGCATCTTATCAATCCCGGGGTATTTCCAGTTTCCAATTCTCTTAATTGCTTGGAAGAGATCCTCTTCCTAGAATTCGTGAACATGTTCCACCGTTTCTACAAGTTCATCGGCAGCATCAACTTCGGATTGAAGCCAAGATGCATCTTAGTTGTAGGATCTGCTTTCCTCCCAGATTCCTCCCCAAAATTTTTCTACGTCGTCTTTTGAAGGAGGGACAGCATTGCCATTCGTTTTTGAGTCAGATTGCGATAGAATCTCATTGCATTTGTTTCAAACAACCTATTCTGCACGCGGAAATCGTCGCTACGTTTGCAACGTCTAATTCGTTGAGCACAAACTTGGATTTTCTCTTTTAGCTTCTCAGCTACAATTAGCCTGATTGTGTCATTTTCAATTTAGTATTTTTGTTCAACTGGAATATCTTGTTTTGACCTTTAGAAGTGTGAGTTGATGTAGAAGATGTCTCAGCTAAGAGTGATATTTCACGCCGAGTGTTGGCTATCCGTTTCAATAATTCTTTTCTCCCATGAGGGTACCGATGTGTTTACTCTGGCTGGCTTACCGGCCGTCGGTGTCTTGGCAGCTCCAAAACTAGTGGTGATAGAGATTGTCACAGACTTTCCCTAATTATTTTTCTATTTCCTTTGGTTTCGTCTAGCTATTCGGACTTGCCACATACTTGTGTCAGTTCCCATTTATCGCCACCGGTACATTTTTTTGACATTTTCTTAATTGTTTTGCTAGTGTAAATGGAAATATTATTTTTAAAATATTAAAGAACACTAAAACCTCGTCCTAAATAGCAATTTTTTCTGAAACATTTGGAGTCGTTTCTAAGAAAATGGCGTTTTAAGCGCTTTTTTACATGCAAAATTTGAAGCTCTTTTTCACAGAAAATTTTTGTGTTTTCGAGAAACTCCATTTCTAGTCATTTTGAAGAAATTCTATTCATTAATAGAATAGTGTTACAAATTGCTGGAAATGTGCATACAAACGGTGTGAGAGGACGTTCAAAAAATTACATTTTGTGCAATTTCAGAAAAAACAATCCCAAAATGAACATATGTATAGTGTCATATGCATATGCGTGTGTCGTATGCACTACAATTAGCACCATCCGCTCGAAAAGTTTGAAGAAAAAATTTGGAGCCTTGTGTGAGAAAATGGCGTTTGAGCGTTTCTGAAAAAACGAAATTTTGATCTCGTTTTCACAGAAAACTATTGAGTCTTCAAGAAACTTTACTTGACATTATTTAAAGCACATTTACTCATAAATATAATGATGTGAACAAATTGGAGTTAGTGTGAGCTAATAACTAACGACGTGAGAGCAGTATAAATACATTTTTGTAATTTTTTAAAAAACAAAAGTCCAAGGTTCTTTATACACGATGATGTCAAAATTAAATTGTGTTTCTCTGTAACGATTGATTTTATTAACATAGAGATAAAGCAAAATACATTAAAAGGACAAACTGAAAATTTCATTTCCTTTATATGTTCTTAATATCATTTTTTTCAATTGTTTGCTGGGTACTTTTCCATTTAGAATTTCTCTTTATCTTTCTCCTGAGTTCGTGCTTTCTCCCTACTTGAGTCTGCATTGTCTTTTGTATCTAAGAATCGTAATGCAGTCTCAATACCCTGTATCTCTCTCCTTGGGTTCCTATTCTTCTCCTTGAATCCCCGCCCTACTCTCCAAAAGACCTTTTGCTCACCTAATAACATACGAGAAGTTTTTGGTAACGGGATGGCGCAAGCGAATAATGAAACTGATCGGTTTTTTAGCCACGGCGGATATTGCAAGGCTGTGTCAGTCGCGTGCTTTCTGTCGCCCACGTAGAACTCAACGCGTTTTATTCCTTGGAATATTGAGTAGCTTCAAGATTGAAACTGAAGCAAGCAATCGCGATTTGCCGCCGCCAGTTGTAGCCCACGCAGGAACATGGCCTTTGTTTCCGCAGAGAAACTGAGGGACATAAGGTCATCAGTAAGATCCCCATTTCGGGTCCGCTACCTTCACCTCGGGGAAGACTTCTTCGATGACGATCTGTAGACGACGATATTTTTTTCAAGCTGCGTAGTCTTGGAATTTGTGGCACTGAGGCGATATATTCTTTTCCACGAGGGAATTTATTTGTAGAAGGCTGTATTTCCTACGTCCATTGTAGCAAAGGTTCAGGTTCCTTTAACCGAATCTTCTTATGCTTATTTGTAATCTTAAGCCAAAATTGCGACACCACTCTCGAAGTTTTTTAAATTGCGAAAAATTACCTTAAAATTGTATTTTTTGTTTCCCGAGGTTATCGTCAGACCCAAAAACTTGACACGTGTTCCTCTATGTATGTTGCCGTGCTGAATATGAATTTGATTCGACTTCACCGCGTCGACATACATAGCGATACTGCAACGCCAGTCGCTCTCCGCAACACCGTAAGCGGCGGACTTACCTGTCGGGCGAGCTCAGATGGCAGATAGTTCGGCTGAAAAAGAATTGATGGATGGTGGACGTGACGTTGCATGGGAATGAAATAAAAAAAGAGTTAGTTGAAGTCTGATAAAAAACTAGAGCTTAATTTCAAATAAAATAACATGTGAAATTTCTCATGAAGAGACCTCACTCACGAGCTCGTGTGCCCCAAAATATCAATTACAAAGACCCTTAAATCTACTGTTTTTTTAACAATCTTTTCGCTGGTTCTCTTGAGGGCCAAAGCGCGGCCACTAACCGTTTCTTTGCAATTACACTTAATTGAGAAAAGTTTATGAATTTTGGATAACTCAAAGTTCTGATAAAATTAAATTAGTTTTCTCGCCTGAAGGGCTGTGGCGAGCGCAGGCTGGCTCGGAAGAAACGTCACCCTCAAAGGTCATTGTCTTCTACTCAGCTGGGCGACCGTCCGCGAGGCACTGGGCGGGGAGACATGAATGGAGCCCCTTTTCTCCTCCACGCAGGTATGCGCCGGCTGTGTTGAACGCAGCGGCTCTCGTGGCGGGCGACGGCAAGGCTCTGGTTCACTTCGCGTGAATGAAACCGCACCAAAATACGGCGGCTTAATGTCTCGTTCAAGTTCGTTTCTTGATAATGCAAATTTCACTGTCACCTTTTCGTTATGGCCAAGCACGGCTCAGAAAACAAAGATAACACTTCAGCCCCAAATTCTTTAAGTGAAATTAAAGCAACTCTCTTCTGGGCACTGCCGCCAGCAGAAGAAATTCTCTAATTAACAATAATAGTCCAATTCGTTTTATATTAGCCGACTCGGGAAAAATCCCGAAGTGCGCGAACCCCCCAGACACGAAGCTCCGCACTCTTCTCCAACGTTCACCATTCGAGTTTTTTCTTTCTCTAAGTGTCACAAAGCAGCTGCCCTGTTTCTCCCCACCAAAACTCACTAAGTTTCTGTAAATTTCCAGAATCTGGAACAATCTCATTTTAGATTGGTTGACACTTACTACGCTGTAGAAACCCTTGCGTCCAATCAGAGACGGCGGTCCCCAGAAACTGGATGGAAAATTTCCACTTGCGCTCTCTGTCTTATTTGTTTATGGAATGCACGTGCACTTTCGAGCGGCTGGCAAGCGGGCGCGGTGGTGATAATTTGTCCGTAAGTGATCGGGAGCATGACGGTCGGGGTGAATCCCCAGCTGTCCGTGACTGAATGGTTGGGAGCTGGCGAAGGGGCGCAAAAGGCGACGCGGCGGGAAAGGGTCCGTTGAGGACAGCGTAGCTATCTGCCCGGCGCCAGGCAGGCGAAAGCATCCGCGGAGGCCTGCGCGTCTCCTTGAGGCTTGCCAGCGTGCATGTCCCGTGAAAGAGAATTCATATTAAGTTACTTTATTATTAACCAATATTCGGTAATGCTGCAATACATGTTAAGTCTTTGGATGTGACAACTTTTTTTGTGTGACTGTGTTACCATTGGAGTTTCTCGAAAATTCGAAAGATTTAGGTGAAAACAACCTTTAAAATGCGCATTTTCAAACACACTTAAATAACATTTTCATAAAACCAGCTCCAAAGTTTTGAAAGAAAATGTACACATAAGACATAGTATTTTACCCTTCTGTGATATTTTTTAAGACATATTTTAATTCTGTTATTAGGCATCCGGGGAAAATGTAAAAATAGTTTGTCTTTCAGGCGCCAGCGAACGGGAACTGAACAGACCGAAAAGGGCAAGGCTGAAAAGGATCGCGGGGCAATACCGAAAGGATGGCAGAGAGTAATGGATGTGGAAACTAAGTAGAGGGAAAGTGTTTAATTTCGTCAGATTAATATCATTAATGATTTTTTTTTAATTTTCAGAAATACGTTTCCGTAAAAAGCAAATTCACTTTTCTACGGATGCACTTTGACTCCCGCTCACCAATAGTGCTGTCAGTTCGATACCCGACTTTGGAGTCAATCATGACAAATGAACAAAAAATTGAAAGAATATTAAATGAGTTATGGGAATGTCATTTGTGCTTTCGAGGCATCGTATTCTTACAAGATGTATCAGGGAAGTACGTGGGCATTTTCATAGGTGGCCGAAGTTATATATCAATGCATATATATAACGAACAATTTGTTGTGAATCATGCTACAAAAGTAATGAATGTTTTGTCTAATGACTTGGAAGGACATGTGTTCATGATGTTTAAAGATACTGAGTTCCAAGGTAAAACTTTCTATTTCAATAACGGCAGAAAAGTGAAATCTATCGAAGAAGAAATAATAGATACATTGCAGGACAAGCTTCGCTTTCGTTTCATCGAGATGCCTTCATACAAGTTGCTGGATGCACAACTAGTGAGTACAAACATCTCTTATATATTTGGGGCCTTTTTCCTAGAACATTAATTATGTAGTATAATTTTTGACTTTATAAGTAGAAAATTTTTTTGGGAAACCCATCTTAATTCGAATATTTTCTCCTATGAAATTGGCAATGATTTTTAATTTTTGAGGTAAGTGAACAAAAATGCAATACATTCGTTCTTCTACTTGAATTTTTACTTTCTCATATCTACTGAATAGTAAGATAAAACCACTTACTTCACGATCTTAACAAATGCCTAACGGACATGAGAGAACCTAATGTTTGGGTTGTGTTGCACGTCCATTTCCTGACTTTGCTGCGCTACAGTGCTGAGACTTTAACGTGTCGTTCGTTCTTCATTTAGGGCGTTCATGAACTTTGCACGCGATGGGTGTTTTCTTCATCAGAAAGGTCAGCATGCTACATACATAATGTAGGTAAAGCTGTGCAAAACTGTAGCAAAAGTCTCCTATTTTTTTCAGAGAACTTTGTACTGCAGATCCCTGATCTCGAAAAAGCGGATAATTCTCTACCATGTAGAAAATGTCTGCCTCTAACACGTTGTGTGGTCGGAAAACGTGTTCTGTCCATCCGTTCCTCAGCACGTCCGTCATCAGCCTGTCCGTGCGTCCATCAGTCAGCCTGTCCGTTCATCAGAAGGTTTAATATTCTAAAATTAATATTTTCGTTCTACCAATAGGAAACTGAAAAATTAAAAAAATTACAACAAATGTACTTTTGACGGTGATAGATGGTAGCTGGCAAGAAAGAGTTTGTGGCAATTCCGAATAGCTAGCAAGGACCCAAGAAAATACAAAACTAATACGGTAAAGTCTCTGCCATTCTGTAGCACCACTCAGGGGCGTAGCGTCCATAGACGCGCTGGAAGCGCCGCTTCCCTTACGAATTTCCATCACAATTTTTTACATTTTAAATGTATTAGTATCCGCTTATCAAACTCGATGAAATGTTGGAATATCTATAGTTTCTACTTTACCGGGATTTCATGGTTTCTAGTTTTTCACGCACTTCTTCGTATTTCCCTCGCCCTGAAGATTGTCAGAGGAGGCTATTGTAGTTCGAATAGGGCGGGCGGCGCGTGAAATATTGTGTACCCTGTGCGAGGCTACAAGAAGCGCAGCCCTCAGGAGACCTCCGTGGTTCAGATGGAATAGTGAGTTTGTCTTGTGAAGGACTGTGATTGAAACGTGACTACTGAACTGTGAATAAAGCGTGAACCGGGCATCAAGGCCCGTGTAAGTATCAGCGTTCATAGACAACTCCTTTTTTAAAAATTTTGGAGATTTCTTCGTAACTGTTCGAACGTGTTCCTTGCATAGGTTATTGTAGGCAGACGGACGCGCTACGGGCCGGCGCTTCCAGACCATTATGGAAGGGGCTGCGGCTGCAACCCGTGCCGGGCGTTCGAACGGTGATGGAGCATCGCCGTCTTTATGTGGATGTGCAATTGAACATTTAAAACAAAATACATTTTCAAGCCTTTCTTTTGAGGAAAAATCAAAAATTATTGCGACTGGAAAACCTACAGCAGAACTTCATATTGAGTGCCATTCGAAAGGGAAGAAGAATTTCATACGACATTTTCGTGCACAAATCTACGAGAATGTTCCGTGGATAAGTGGGTGCAGAAACACAAATAAATTATTCTGTTGGCCATGTTTATTGTTTTCTAAAGAGAAATCCGTGTGGACGCAAGGAGGATTTGATGATCTTCACAATATTCACAAAGCACAGGCTCGCCATGAAACTTCAGTTTCTCACATCCTATCCCTAAAAAATTTCAAACTGTTTGGAAAACAGAGAATTGAATGCAGTCTCAGTGAGCAGTTTCGGTTGTCTGTACAACGTCACAACGTAGAAGTTTCAAAGAACAGAGATATGTTGACTCATATAATCAGAGTTGTTTGTCTTTTAGGAAAACTAGGATTGGCGTTTCGCGGACACAATGAAATTGTCGAGTCTCATAATCGAGGCAACTACATTGAAATTCTTAAATTTTTGGGTAATTATAATACTGAACTTTTAGCTGTTATTGAAAGCAACAATGTGTTTCGTGGAACATCTCCTGACGTCCAGAATGATATTATTGCGGCAGTTGCGGAAGTTATGCACAGAGAAATTGAAAAGGAGATTTCTGAGGCTCAATTTGTGGCATTAATATTTGATGAAACGACTGATGTGACCATGAAATCGCAACTCACAAGCGTGTTGCGGTATGTTTCAAAGAATGGCGTTCAAGAAAGATTCTTGCATTTCACTGACTGCAGCAAAGACAGATACGCATCTGGATTATTAGAACATGCAAAAGGAGTTATTAGCACGTACAAGTGCGACACAAAAGTAATAGCGCAAACGTATGATGGCGCAGCAGTTATGGCAGGGGAACATGCTGGACTTCAGGCCAAGTTAAAGATGATTTGTAAAGAAGCAATATTTGTGCATTGTTATGCTCACAAATTAAATTTAGTCTTAGGACAATCTGCTAGCTGTATTAAAGAAGTGCGAATATTTTTCGCCTCTTTATCAGGATTAGGAGCATTCTTTTCTAAATCTACTAGGCGGATTGAAGCTTTAGACACTGTAGTGAAAAAGCGATTGCCATCAGCTGCACCAACACGTTGGAATTTCACCAGCAGGCTTGTACTGACTGTGAAAAATCATACGAGTGATCTGCAGGAATTATTTGCTTCAGTAACAGAAAATTCAAGTGACTGGGACGCTGAAACTCTGTGCTCTGCTCGTGGCTATTTTAATCTTTTGAAAGACTTTGACTTTAATTTTTCTTAACTTTGTTTTCATGTATTTTTCCTCTTTCTGACTCATTATTTAAAATTTTACAAAATAAGTCCAATGATATTATGTACTGCATGAAAAAAATTGAAGATTTTGGGATATATCTGAAGCAGTTTCGAGACACTTTTGAATGCTTTTGGGAAGGTTGCAACAGAGAAAGAAGCGAATTTCAGTGCATCAAGCGAGCCAGAGTAGAAAATACAGAGAATGAAAAGAATGTGTACAAGAGATTGTTTATAGAAGTTATAGACAACTTAATATGTCATGTATCTGATAGATTTTCTGATACTTCTAAACTGAAATTCCTAAGCCTTCTTAACCCAGATCTCTATTTAAGTTATCAGTCGTCATTCCCCAGTGAAGCTTTCAATTGTCTAATGGATGTTTATGGAAGGCATTTTGACTCTGCGCGATTGAAAAGTGAGCTCACAGCCATTTATTTTGATAATGAGTTCCACAAGAGTGTCAGTAAATTAAATGATTATATCAAGCACCATGAACTCACAGATGTCTTTCCCCAAACATACATACTGACCGCTTTGATTCTCACTATACCTGCTACAAGTGCGTCGGCGGAGAGGTCATTTTCTGCTCTCCGGAGAGTAAAAAACTATCTTCGAAATTCACAAAGCGATGAAAGACTTTCTCGTTTGTCCTTACTGAATATCGAGAGTCAGCTTTTAGATTCGATGATGACAAAGCCATCGTTTTTTAATGATGTCATTGATGTATATGCCCGTAAACCAAGAAGAATTGCACTTAATTTTAAAATGTAATTGTTAAAAATAAAAGTTAATAAATTATAATATTACTTTGATTTTTCCTTATGAAACCTTCCAATATGATTCCTTTAAATTTAGAAACGTGAAAAAAGGTATATAAAGGAGCAAAATGCTCCTGCGTCATTATTTAGGGATATTTTGTTGAGTCGATTAAATTTGAGATTTATACAGTATGCTTGGACTTTCTCATCTAATATAAAGACGTTGTTGAGGGAAAGTGTATCAAGTAATAAGGAATAGTAAAGCACGTACTCTTTAGTGAGAAAATTAGCATTGAGGTTTCCAGATTGTCCTGTTAGTAGGACTGACTGCAGTGTGATGGCTATGTACCGGTCGAATTTTACTAGCGCAACACATAAGGGAAGATCTATGTTTATTTGATAAAATTTTTTTACCAAAACAGATCATTCTAGATTCCGGATGAAACATCTCTCCAGAATGTAATTTCGTTCTATTCTCTTGATAGAGAAATATTTCTGTGTATTTCTTGTTTCGCTTATCGACGAATAAAACTAACTAAAACATTTCCAAGTACTGAAAGAAAGATATTTACTTTCTGATAACAATACTGAGAATAAAAATACTTTTATCAAGAAATGTCCCATGAAAAGTTCCATTAAGCAAGGTACTTTTAATTAAATAGTTCCTCGAACCATCCGTAAACGATGTAGGTTGAATACAGAATATGCCGCTTCCCCTCTTAAAAAATCCACGCTACGCCCCTGGCACCACTAGTTGTGTGTATATATAGATAGATGTAGGGGATACAATGTTCATCGAGTCATCTAGTTCTGCAATAAATGTAACTAGTGGTGCTACACAATGGCACAGACATTCCCGTATAAGTTTTGTATTTGTATTTGAAAATTTAAAGTTATCCGTGAAATTCGGACCTATGCCATGTGTTACGTGTATCGTCTGCAAAATGTGATTTGGCAGTATAAAAAAGAAAAGTAGCATATGGAGGAATCTCTGATAGCTTTATGTTTATATATTTGGAGGACCAGCAGACTGTAAATTAAATGATACACATAACACATAAAATTAATTGAGCTGTACGGTATTGCATAGATGGATGGAATATGATAGGGCAAAAAAGAACAACAATTGGCTGTAATTAAAAATAACAAATTTTTAATTACTAAAAAATTGAGTTAAAAGGTTAGTAAACAAACAAAAAAAATATTAAAAAACAGTAAGATAAAAAATCAATGTGAAAAAAGTAATGAAAAGGAAATGAACAAAAATGATTGAAAACAGTAATCTTGAAGTCAGAAGTTGCCAAAAATTAAAGTCTTTTCTTGCGTTAAATTTAAATATAGAGTGCACTCAAGTAGATTTCTGATGCATCAGAAAGAAGTTTGAAATAAGTAATCACTTATCCGTTGGAGCTCTGGTGGGTGTTTCTTGCAGCAGATGTCGGTCGAGAGATGTTGCAGCAGCAGGAGATTGTTGACGGGGATGGCGCAGAGTTGCGACCCCAAATTAGTGTTGTGCAGAGCAGCGTCTTCCAGCAGATTGCGGTAGGCAACTAGGCGTTGCACCGCATATTTTAAGTAAATGCTGGAGAGCTGCGTCTTGCAATAGATTGCAGTAGGCAAAACAGATTTTTTGCACCGCATACGAAAATTCGTCTGACCTCTGCGGAGGTTGCCACAAGAGTCCTTGTTCTCGTCGGATGAAAAGTTTTTGAAGACTGGTCGGTCGAAATGTTGTCCTTTCGTGGCACACAGGGGCGCTAGTGTCAATTTGCGTGTGTGCCTGAGGGCTAGCGCTGTTGGGGAGATGGCGAAGCTTGTGCACGCACTCAGCACGCACGCATGCCCTTGGAGCCGGAGGGACTCGGACAGGAAGTTGCCAAAAAAATGCGCCTGAAATAACAGCCTCCGGCACGTTCGCAGTCGCCACCCCAACGGGCGCGGGACGCGCGGAGGGTGGCCCAGCAGGGGTGCAGGGGTCCATCAGGGCGAGGCGAGGACTGCATTCCTCCGAACGACGCCGCTCCGACCGGTTTCACTCACATACAGTTTTCAACACACTACACTGGTTGTTCAAATAATTGAGTATAAAGAATTGTGCTGCAAGAGTCCCCTGGGTGCAAGGAAATAAAAAATTCAATAAATAGTTTTAAATTGGGACGTAACACCATGTTAATGAGTATATTTTACTCTATTCATACAAGCAATTTAAAGAAAAAATTTTGAGCCGTTTTTGAGAAAATTTTGAAAATCCCCGGGGGTACCCCCAAATTTACGCCCAAATTTTGAAGAATCTTTTTCAAAATCTCAATGCTTTGACTAGAATCAGATCGACCTGGGTTTGGAAGAAATTTTGGAAGAAATCGTACGTATGGTTTAGGCGCTAGCAGTGTTCACAGACGGACAGACAAACGGACGGACGGACACACAGACAGACGGACGTTTTCCTTTCAATTGGGTTTTCGGTATCAAGGACCTAGAAAACAGGGTTTCTGGCTACACCACGTGTTAGGCGATTTTTTTTCTTAATTTAGCAACTGGTTTTATTCACTTTTTCGTTTTCACGACCCGGCAATGAATTGTTTTCCGCCGAAAATTGGCAATTTTTTCGCGCAGCATTACATAACTTTCCCTATACTACGTATATCACTCCGTGTATACGTACGTACGTATACGGGAAAGTAAAAATGTATTTATATAAGTTACTTATGTGAGATTTTTGTACATTAATGTACATAGGAAATTAAGAAAGTATGTAAACTGTGTATGCATACTGTTTGTAAGTAGGTAATATGTGATATTGAACATTGTACGTCAGAAAATTGTAATTATTTCAGAAAATTAATTATTTTAATTAAATATTATTAATATTTAAATAAAGAATTGAGTTGCATTATAATAAACTACATTTTTTAATTTGTAGGTCATTCTTGTTAAAGATTCAATTTTAAAGATTTTATTTGATAATGAAAATTTATGGTTTAGTACAGCTTTATGTACAGTACAATGTTGAGAATATATAAAAAGCTGCAGACAATCTGAAATTATATAGAGGCGGTGCTATTCTGCATATTATAAAAAGAAAAAGGTGTCTTGTGCTTAAGTTCATAGATCTATATTCATCATAATTGTTTTTGAATTCTTGTGTTGTTAGCAAAAAGAAAATATCCTAACTGATTCCACATATAAATTACTCTGTTGCTGAAAAATTTCTTTATCGGAATGAGAACAGATATTGATTTTGTTAATTTCATGTTATGACCTTAAAGATATGTAGGATTTGTTGTTAATGTAGATTGTACAACTGTGACATAGAACCCATGCATTATTTTAGTTCGTATAATTTATTAATTGCAAAATGTGTACAAAAGCATCAGTAACATGGCCGAATTCACTTCATAAGATAATCTGTAAAATAAAATGCAAAAAATATTTCCACTAGAAAGGTACAATTGGCACTGAAATTGTTTCACAATGAGGGTCAGTGTTGAATAGGCTGTTGTGAAGAACAAACTTGTTGATTGCAAAGCAATATGAATGTCAAATGATTAACAGTAAATCACTGTTTAAGTGATTTTCGTAAATATAATCCCTGTTGTTTTCTCCGACTCCTATTTTTAATTAGAAATCATCATTGGTATTTAAATTACATTTATACATTTACAGAAGCGGTTCGCCGATTATGTATATTCAGTGACCGATATACTTTTCTTGCAACGAAAACACCAGAAAATACTAAACACTAAAATAACTAATATGCTAAAAAAACGCGCGAGACGCCATCATCAATGCCCAATCCGATCGTGCGCACCGTACGGATAAGCGAGGTACTAGCCTCAAACTGGCTTCAAACATTTTACCCAAAAGGCGGCTAGTTCACACCTATATATACCTTATATATACCTCTATATACCTAACAACTTGAGGTACCGCAACAGTGTTGCCAGAGGTATCGCATTTTCGACACAGGGCTGTCAGATTGAGCGGAATTCCGCTTTTTGTGCTTGAAAACGGCTCTGTCTCTCTCGCGGTACAAAAATTGACTTGGCGGAAAATTGCCCGATTGGCGGAAATGCATCAAAACATGTGCGGTTTTGGGCGGTTTTCAGATTGCGGCGAAATTTTCAAAAAACAACCTCAACGACTTTGTGAGTTTAATTGTTTAGTGATAGTGAAAGTGAGTTTAATTTTCTCTATACCTGATACTTTATTATGAATGTGTTAGTTTGTTCAAATTTGCCTTGGGAAGTGAGTAATATTAGTGTTTAGACCTCTAATATAGGATGTGTTCTAAAAGTCACAGCGTCTTTGTCGTGCACAAAATGAGTAAATCATATATTAATTCTGTAACACAGTTCCGTGAATATTCTCAAACAGTTTCTGTACAGAAAATTCAGGATGCCAAATATAGAAGTATAAAAGCCAAAAGTCGTGCGTACTTGGTCTGTACCAGTGGTGTGACACTAGATAGGCTGGAGATATTCCTTATTCAAATCCAATACAGTAGCCAATCAGAGCTCAGAGCGACGCCATGAATTGTATTACACGAACTCGCTCTAGCGTAAAATCAGAGAACTACTCATTTTCAAAGCTCTCCGGGTCGGCGCCGGTTGAATTACCGTTGGATTGCTTCAACGTCTGACCAGAGAGTATAACAAGAGTATTTCCTGAAGCGTCTGTCCGGCATGGCCGCCTCGTGCTCGAAGAGAATCTGTGAGACTGTGTTGTGGAATTTCGTGCTGTTTGTGGGGCCATTAACGGGTGCTAGCAAAGAATATATCTGTAAATTAAAGACATTTTCTAATTTACAGCTGCATTTGTGCTGCAAATGTGTTCGTAATGTGTTGTAATTTACTATTTTGCTACAAATGTGTTCGTCAAAAATATGGCCAAGAAAATTCCTGAATAATTGGTTAGATTGGCGAACAATAAGTGTGATAATTCATGGTAAGTTTTTGCCTTGAAAGAGCATTCAAATAATTCCATTGTAAATTTTGAAATATTTTTAATGGTAACGTTTACTTGCAGATCCCTTGTTTGAACCAACAGAGGTGACGCTCGCTATACCAATGGGTGTAATCGGTAAGACATTTTAAAAATAAATTTGAAGTTCATCTGAACAGACAACAGACAATAGAACTTCAAATAGGACAGATGTGTTTGAGATTGAAAAGCGGGATACAATTTTGTTTTTGTGGGATTAATTTTAATTACACAATAGTTTGATGGAAGTCTTTCTTACCAGCATTTTTTAATTTTCAGGTCTTTGTACTCAGGCAGCAATTCAAACTGAAAATGGTAAGTTTCTTTATGTGCATGAAATAGAAGCATGCTATTGAAAGCGAAATGTACTGGTATAAAATAGGGTAATAATTTGTTGTTGATGAATACAGGTGGCTCTGCCATGCAGTGTGCTGCTACATGAAGTGCGGCAGATGCATATGCTAGCCTTGTTCATGGTAAGTGTTTGCTATAATCTTTAAGCAACTCAATTATCACTTGGTTGCATGTTTTAAAGGTGGGAAAAATTCATATTTGTCTCCATTTTCAGATCTTTTTCACCCATGAGAGGTGTCACCTAATGTTACGGATAGTTCTCACGGTAAGTTTTTCTGTTGAATATACAGTTATTGGTACCAATTGAGTGTGAATTAGAGTAAATAAAAAAACAAATGTTTTTATGGTTGGTGATTACAGGTGCTGAAGCCATTCCGGAAGATGAAACTGTGTCTTCAATACATTTGCTTCACTTATTAGTGATATCATCAGATTGGTGTGCAGGCACTCTGGTATGAAGAATATGTGAAAAATTACTGATAATCTAAATATTTTGCAGTTAAAAACCATGGAAAATATTCAAAAATATGAAAATAATAGTGGTCTATTACTTCTTAATGTTAAAAATATGCTCCAATAATGTCAATTGACTAGGAGAGACCATTTTGTCTGTAACTTTAGGTTCTCTTGGAGAGTCAATACTCAGAGAGCTAATTTTAAAGAGTAATTGTTATGTTCAGTGAATGACTTTCTTCATTCTGCACAAAATTTCTGCTCATACCTCTTTTACGCAGACAGTTTGTAGTGATACGAATAATGAGAGTTTTAAGATTAATGGGTATTCTGTCATTGGATGCTACATAAACCATATTTTCCACATCTGATTTGGAAAGTTCTAATAAAATTTAATTTTATTTGAAGATGAAATTCATTCTGTACAAGACAAGTCTTTTTCTCAAATTTGGAATCCCTTTTGCTCTGTGAAGACAGTTTATTTGGAAATTGTGAATACAAAAGTTTTGAGTCCCTGTTTTAAAATCTATTTTCATGCAATTTTAAGATTTCTTTTGGGCTTAATATCTGGTGTGTAATATTTTTTGATTGTTAGTAGTGCCTATTAATTGGTTTTTATTATTGGAATTGATATAAGTTGCATATGCAAAGTTCTACTGTTCTGGCAATAATTGTTTCTCATGACAAACTCTGTCTTGATTGAATTTTTATTCTACAATTGGTGTATTATTGTGTTTTGTTAATCTTCATGCCAATTCTATTGTTAATGTGAATGCTGATCCCTATTAGATTGTGAATTATCTTGAGTCATGAATGCAATGTTTGATTTCACAGCTCAGTTGTTAGAATATATGTCCAGTTGTGAGAAAGTTCCAGGCTCGGTTCTTAGTGCAATTAAATATTTGCAAAACTTTCACAATCTATGTTCAGATTTAAATTATGGCGCACAAGCTTTGTTGGGACTGTTACATTCCACTCTTCATAAATGTTTTAAAAGTTAATGTAGTTTCTCATTTAAGCCCATCTTTGGACAGCCAGGCCCCTAACTGTGCATGTGTGAGATAGGATTTGTCGTCCTGGCCGGATGGTTGTGTGCATTCTCGTTTATTTTTGTTTAATGAGTTCTTTAATCGATTGAGATTTTCTTGCTAACGTTTTGACGCGTATGTGTTAGTTTTCATAATTTATTTTTGGGCATCTCTTTAATGTTCTTTTGTGTCAGTAAATGCGTTATAAATTATTTTAAATCTCTTATTTTGTTCCTCAATGTTGAAGAGCATGCACACTTCCTTTGTTTTCCCTGGTTTTCTCCGGCCGTTTAAGGTAAATGCTGGGCCGTTGTGTTTTTTACTTTCACTTTGTGAGCCCAGGGGCAAGACATATCTAAGTTGTATTTTATTTAATTTAATAAATGTACTGTTCAATTTTTATCTATATATGTATGTGGTTAGGCGGAAGAGCGGGCCTGATGGCCCGAGTCTCGCCACAAAAACTCACTATTATTATTATTATTAATTATTATTAGGCATGGGTAAATATACTAATTTTGTCAAATAGTTATTGACTAGCAAAAAAATTTTTTTAGGCTGCAACTAGTAAAAGCAGTTCTGTCAAGGTATGCATAGTATGCTAAAAGTTCAATTTTTGGCACTAGTGTTAGAAGTGGGACAATGCTCAAATGTTCCGATAAAACTGAAGGCAACATGGAAAACAAAATACTTTTGTGTGACTTAATCAGGTACTACTGTAACATAGTACATAATTACATTATCTGTATTCTTGAATTAAATAAAATCAAAGGCAGTAATACTGTTTAAAAATTGATGGTGAAAGTGATTTTATTTTGCTTGTAGGATTGGGGCACCTGACATGCCCCGTGATGCTATCTTTCCTACTCGCAAAATAAAATGGCATTTGTATCATAACTATTTGTTTTACCAGGGCAAAAGTGTGGTATTGTTTTCACTTGTTTCTTTTTAACACTGTTCATATGTAATGCTCTGTAATAATGCAGTATTCCATACTATTCACGTTTATTTGGCATGTCTACAAGTAAGTAAAGTTGCATTTCAGCTGGTGTACTGTGCGTACTGTGTTTATTGCCTTGTGTAATACAAAATTGTTAACACTAATGAAATTTTTTTAAAAAAAGTGTTTTATCAATATGCTCAATAAATACTTGATTTTCCTGCCCTAATTTGACTTTTTTTTCCCCATAAAATCCTTGTGTAATTTTTGATGATAATAATAAAAATTATTGTGTAGTTTTGATGAATTAATACCAGAATATGGGAGTGAAATTTTAAAATTCCCGCGTACCTGGTTTATTTCAAATTTACCGCTTACTTCTACGCTATTGGCTGTCCGTTTGCCCAATAGCAAGTAATACAATCCAATGTGGCGGACCGGATGCTGACAAATAAGGCTTCTCCGTTTAACATTGAGTGCCGTCTCTAGGAAATACTCTTTGGTCTGTACATTTTCTGTGTGAATTATTTACGAATCGCCACACGATTCTGCGGGGGCCTACCGGGAAACAACTGAATTGCGCCTAAAACAAAGCGCTGTGCGCATTAGGGTTGTGACATAGATGTCGATGATTTCAAAACATCAATGTTTCTATAAAAATATCGATGTTTTAAACATAGATTTCTTGATACCAAACTTTCACTACCAGGATTTCTGTGTGCGTTCTTGCTGAGATCATTATAAAGTATTAATTAACCATGGAGAAGAAAAATAGGAAGGCGGGAATGGGGAAAGTGGCAGTTTTTCATATCACTTGATACAATCTAACTTGGACACACATAGCCACACAATCGAAAAATATCCCCATGAATCAAAAATTTCCGTTTGAAACTCCCGAAAATTATCTGAATTGTGTAGTCAGAAGTTACTTTTATGAATTCCGACTATAAAGAATTCGCACGATGTGAATTCAAACTGCACAACGTGTTAGAGGAAGTCATATACTATGTATTTACAAGATTTAATCACTTTTTGGATACCTACACTGCCTGCTTCCCTTAAAAAAATACGTCGACTTCAGCGCCAGCATTTCACGTTTTCCTTCTACAGTACGTAACCACGTGGATTGTGAGTATACTACTAGGCATTAGATAAAGAAAGTCACTTCGTAATAAGCAAGAAGAATCAATTTTTTGCTAGAAAATCCTTGGCATCAGGGATCCAGAGGTTTTTTTTCTAGTGAGAAAACGGCATTTTTGACCTATCTTCACATAACTTGCTCTATACTTACGTAATGTAATGGTACGAGTGACGTACTAGCTTAAATTAAGTTTTGATTACATTTCCTTTCATCGACCAGCTTGCGTTTGTTTACCAATGCAATAATGTTATCTTTTAAAAAAATATTATTTATTTCCTATTCAATTTTATACAAATTTTTCAGGATGATTGAAAACATTATATTAACATAACGTTTTTGGAGATGTCATAAATTTGAATCAAAATTACTGCTAATTATGATTGTTTCAGTAAAACATGTAATGAAACTCGATTTTTAATTACAATTTAATAATTTTTAATACTATAAATTTTTAGTTTTAAGAGAGAGAATTATTTAAAAAAGATTGCGAAATTTATTTACGGAGAGTGAAATATATCTTGGGGGAAGCGGGAATGAATATGTTTTAAGTTATAATTTTTTCCTAAATTGGAAAATTGATACGAAGGAAAATTTGCTAAAGAGTTGAAGAAGTTTGAAGATTGAGTAATTATAAATGTCTTAATTGATTCTGTTTGTAATTCTTTATGTATCTGCTTGTTGGAGATGAACCATTCAGCTTTTAGAATTTTCCTTAAAAATTTGTTTTCAATGGTTTGAATTTTGTTCATGTTTGACGCAGACGCATTACACCAAATTAGGCATGCGTATGTAAGTGAAGGTCTTATTATTGTTTTACATATTGAAATATCACCCTCAATTTGTAATTTTGAAAATTTATTAGTTAATGGGTATAATTTTGATATTTTTTGATACGTTTTATTCGTAATATTTTAAATGTGTGATTTCTAGGTAAAACGACGGTCGAAGTGTAGTCCTAAATATTTAATTGGAATATGATTTTCTATCCAAGGTATGTTTATATTATTTATTTCAGACATGGGGGTTAGTAGGTCTGCAAAGTGTAAACATTTTTTATTGTGCTTTAGATGGGTTTACTCTTCTTCTCCATTGTTGGGTCCATTATATATATATATATATATATATATATATATATATATATATATATATATATATATATATATAATGGTTGGCAAACGTTGTTTTGCCATATAAATTATTCCTAGGATTATCTTAGTAGAAAAAAATGACTAACGTATTGTCAGTGTTTGAGGATGTGATATATATGAGTTGAAGAGGCATGGAGCGCTGTGAACGATGATGAAATATAAAATAACACAATACCAAACTTTTATATTTTTAATGTATTGTAATTTATTTTTTGAAATGATATACATTGCTAATTATAATAATTTTACTAAAAAAACATCAATCCCTCAACGCAATATTTTGTACAATATTTTTTGTTATCCCATCTTTAGCTAACACAAATAAATTAGTTTGCCCACTCGAGAGCATGCCACGTATAATTGACCGTGTGGAAAACATTGTGTGCTCAAAAATAAGCCACAAACAGACATCGTTTAGCTTTGAGACTTATTGATAGTGATTGCAAATGCCAATCTTAACGGAAATTGAAGACGTTTAAATTGAATTGGCACACCTGTGGGTATAATAGGGATCAGTGGCAGTAATATATTCTCACCTCGAAATTTGCCATTTAAAATGATGGCCGCGATGACGTTTTTCATTACAGCCCTGCAAATTAATTATAAATTATTTAAAAATTACACCGAAATAGAAAAATGATATTTGTAAAATTACGATTAACGCCCAAACAATAAAATAATGGCCGAAAATTGTAGTGAGTGAGAAACGTCTTATTGTGTGAGAGATCTCATCGCTACTCCGCGCTGCTTACTGGGTCAGAAGCAATGTTGCCAGATGTGAAACTTCCCATTGCCAAGTTTTAAGTTCGAAAATGCTGATTTCTTCTAATGAATGCGGATTTACTACGTATAATGTAATTTAAAAATAGAGGAAAACATCAATGATTCATATATCGACATAGAATTCCGTTTTATTAATTAAATAAATGCGATATTGTCTCGCTATATTCGTTCTATGTTTGTTCTCACTATATATAATGTTCTCGATTCACCCAAAACATTAAAAATATAAAATATCCGAATTTTTGTTATAAATGTACTTTCAATTTATTTTTAATCTCAATTTAATATGAAGCCAAGTAACGTAATTTCCACATTTTTAATTTCAATATCCCGCGAAGTGCATCATTTCTCTGGCTTGAATAAACGCAGTAAGAATCCGAACGACGTTCCGTATTCTTAGTCGGCGTATTCGAAAACGACTAACCAACATGTCACCTATTTTTCCTCTGAATCTCTAACAGTAAGACAATAAAGGACGGCGTTCACGACTACACCTTGGTGCTTGGTCATCAATTTTCGAATACGGCAATTGGAGAAAGCCCTAATGATTGGTATATGATTGGTGTTTTATTGCTTTCTACTTTAATCGAATAGAGAGAGACAGTATTTTAAACATTCAAATTGTCAACCAAAGTTAACGAGACGTCTAATGATCTGAGGAAATGAAAAAAATGGATTTTAATCCACTATCATGGAAAAGCAGATTTTTTGTGATCCTAATCGCTTAATGTGGATTAGGTGATAATAATGCGGTATAAAATGTGGAAATGCGGTACATCTGGCAACACTGGTCAAAAGTGACGCCGGTAGACGCCTTGCGGGGATACTGATCAAGTGATAATTACATCATTACATCGTGTAAGTCAATCAGGGTTTTCTTTACCTATTGTTGCACTAAATGGCAGTAAAAACGAAAATCTATATATTAAAAGACGGCAGAAAAAAGTAATAAATCTTCTCTAAAGAACAATCATTTAAAAAATTGTTACAAAATACATGTACACATTTTTAACTGTTCAACAATGAATCTGTTCCCCATTTTGTACATTCGAAAATTTAATATCAACTTCCGAAGGCTAACTAAAATTTAATTAATTAAGGCTAATTAAACATTTCGCAGCAACAAACATCACAAATTATTAAAACAAAGCTCCTTGTTCCAATGTCATTTCTACCTGTAGTCAAGTAGTAATTGCTGTGCTTTCCCCCCTGCTAATTATAGTATTAATATATTAGTCTCTAATATGCTTAAGACTCCTCAAACCTAACGCAACAATGTATCGCGAAGACAAACCTCTTTCTAGTTGAGACCGGCAGACATTGTTCTGCCCCTATATCTCTCTTTTTCCTTCCCTCTCTCTCTTTCTCCATCTCTCTCTCTTTCACCGTCTCGCTCCATGTTATTCACTTTTAATGGCAGATTCTGCACATCACTGAGCAGGTGCGTAATGTAGAGAAACACCGTGTAGCGGGTGAAATACCGAAATGTGAAAAACCTACCGTGTGTAGCGGGTTGCTTAAAAGGTTTTGTGCGAAAAATTAAAAAAATTGGGGTGGACCACCCTTATCACTAAGGGGTATAAAACATAGATAACAACCTATTCTCATGCCTACTGAATATACATATAAAATTTCATCAAAATCGGTCAAGCCGTTTCGGAGGAGTACGGTAACTAAAACTGTGACACGAGAATATTATATATATATATAAATATATATATATATATATATATATATATAATATACATATATAATTGAAGAATTTTGTAGAGAGTTTTGGGCAGTTTCTATATTTTTGTGAAATGAAAAAAGGGCAATATCATCGCCATACAGTGCTGTGGTGGTAAAAGCAAGGTGTAGAATATCTGACATGTATATATTGAAAAGTAAAAGAGAAAGTGTAGAACCTCTAGGAATTCCTGAAAAGATAAGACGAGAAATAGAGTAAGGTGAATGAATTTTCACAAAAAATTTTTCGATTATGTAGATAGTTTTTTATTATTTCGAATAAATATACGGGAATTCCTATTGAATGTAATTTAAAAAGTAATCCAGAATGTCAAACTCTTGGGAAACATCGACGAAAATTACATTTTTATGTTCCTTTTTACTTTCCCGTATACGTACGTATACATGGAGTGATATACGTAGTATAGGGAAAGTTATGTAATGCTGTGCGAAAAAATGGCGAATTTTCGGCGGAAAAACATACATTACCGGGCCGTGATAACGAAAAATTGGATAAAACCAGTTGATAAATAAGAAAAAAAATCCCTAACAGGTCGTGTAGCCAGAAACTCTGTTTTGTGGGTTCTCGATACCGAAAAACCAATTGAAAGGAAAACGTCCGTCTGTGAACATTGCTAGCGCCTAAACCATACGTACGATTTCTTCCAAAATGGATATTCCCCGCTCGATCTGGTTCTAGTCTAAGCTTTGAGATTTTGAAAGAGATTCTGTAAAATTTGGGGGTACTTTACATGAAGCACCTGGATATTTTCAAAATTTTCTCTAAATTTTTTCTTTAAATTTATTGTAAGAATAGAGTAAAATACCTCATTAAGGTGGCATAGGTCCGATTTTCACGGATAACTCTGTACTTTGAAAATAGCAAAAGTTTAAATTTGTTTCGGCGTCTTTCGGGAACTACAAAATTTAATTAAAGATTTTTCTTTTAAATAAAATTTGTTGTTCAAAGTGAGTTCTTTCATTAAGGTCATATACATGGTTTTGAAAAGTTTAGTAGTTTTCGCGCAATATTGCGTACAATATGTGCAATTTTAAAAAATTACAAAACAAGATTTTCTAAAAAAGGCTCCAAATTTTTTCTTTAAACATTTGGTAGGTATACTGCCTAATGTATTTTATGAGACGACAAAAACGCCACATTGCTCTGTTCTTTTTTTTAATTGTAAAAATGTAAATTTCTCACTTGTCTCTCACGTCGTTAAGATTTACATTACCGGCGATTTGTTGACACAGTTATATGAATGAGTACATATGCTTTAAATAATGTGAAGTAAAGTTTCTCGAAAACTCAAAATTTTTCTGTGAAAACTAGCTCAAAATTCTGCATTTTCAGGAACGCTGAAACGCCATATTCTCATATATGACTACCAAATTTTTCTTGAAACTTTTGTAACGGATAGTGCTAATTACACTCTTTAATATGACGTAACGATTATTTTGAGTTTTTTTTTCAAAAATATACAAATGTGATTTCTCACATCTTTAATATGAAAATTTCCAGCAATTTGTAAAGATTATAATATTTGTGAGTGTACGTGCTTCAAATAACTTAAAAAAAAGTATTTTGAAAACTCAAAAATTTTCTGTGAAAATGAGCTTCAAATTTCGCACTTTTAGTAGCGCTAAAACGCAATTTTCTTTAAAGCGGCACATAATTTTTAAAAGAAAATTGCCTTTTGGGACTAGCTTTTTGTATCCTTTAATATTCTAAAATTAATATTTCCGTTCTACCAATAGAAAATCGAAAAATAAAGAAAATGACAAAAAATGTACTTTTGGCTGTGATAGTTGGCAGCTAGCAAGAAAGAGTATGTGGCAATTCCGAATAGCTAGGGAAGACCCACGGAAATAGAAAACTAATACGGGAAAGTCTGTGCTATTCTGTAGCACCACTAGTTGTATTTAAAATTTTTGCAGATTTCGAAAAACGGAGCTATACCCGAAAATAGAACTAGCGCCATATTTTTTACCGTTCCATATAACAAAAGTGAAGAAAATTTGAAGAAAAAATTTAAAGCGGTGTTTGAGAAACATAATTTTGGTAAATTTCAAGCAAAAATTACGCAAATCTACTCGTTTGTTAAAAAAATTGTCAAATACTTTATTTAAATGCTAATTTGTAACAATCACTTTGTGTGAGGCAAAAATCTCTATCTTCAATTTCGCAGTTTTGAAAATGGTTTTTTGCAGTTTTCGAAAACTTGGTGATATCAACGAAAATATATACCTACATCATTCCCTTAAACGTTCTTCGCCATATTCAACAACAAAATTTTATCAAAAATTTTGGCGCCATTATAAGAACCTTCCAAAACTAAACTATCGGTTTGAGATTCCAGGAGCCTCGACATCAGCGAAAACGAATGGGGAATATCAATTTTGAACAAAATCGTCTAAAGGGTTTAGGCGCTGGCGTTGACCACAATCGGACAGTCGGACGAACGGACAGACGTTTGCCGACAGTGGGACGTTTTGCCGCCAGTCGAATTTTCGGTATCAAGTACCATCAAAACATGGAATCAGGCTACACCACGAGTTAGTGTTTGTGTGTAAATTTAGCAACAGGATTTATCCACTTTTTCGTTTCCAGAGCCCGAGAATGAGTTTTTCTGGCAAAAATGTGCCGTTTCTCCGCACGATTACATCACTTTCTCTTCTTACGATTTATTCGTAAGGCGAGAAAGTAAAAAGCCATGACAGAGATCCTCTCTTTGCCAAGTCTAGGCACAAAATGACCCAGCGCCTCGACTTCCACACGTTTGCTGACTGACGCATCAGATCGCTTCTCTCCAAATCGGTATATTTTAACTCCACTAGCCCAATATGATCAGTTAAATATCTTATTCCGAGTGCGTTAAGTTTGTTAAATTCCTAAAGGGAAGAGGTGATTCAGTAACAGGAGGGAGCAACATGAATGATAATAAACTCCTGAAAGCTCTGCCAGTACATTTATTGAAATGTAGGTGATATATACATATTTTTGGATTCAGAGACGCTGGTTCTCTGCAGTCTCTTACAGACAAATCGTTCAAATTAAAATATATACACCAATTTAAAAATCCAGTAGATAAGCAATTTACAAAAGAAGTACACAATAAACCTTTCCAGTAAAATACATAAATTACTAAACACACACACAGCATCAGAAATTACACTTGATATTCAACTTACTAACAAAGGGAAAGAAAATATCTCTAACATTTGGACACAAAACTTAACTAGTGGTGCTACAACAGCACTTACTTTCCCGTATTAGAGGAAACAGCTAAGTAGTACTGTAATATTGCACTTTATGCGCTACTAACATCTTCGCTTGGAACTCACTAATTCCATTGCAGTGTTGTCAGAACTATGTGAATTCTACAACTTCACAAAAATAGAATGCAAAAGTTTTGTAACCCTGTATTGGAAAAAGAAGCCTGATACCCTGGAAATATAGAAATGCCTTCCATTGGGCCATGATTAGGGAAGAGTATTTTAAAACCATGCAACAAATTCTCTACTCACTACAAATGGTACAGCATTTGGTGCAAAACTAAATATTTGCCTGCAAATATCAACATAAATTAGACAATTATAACTCCTTTTCATACAGCACCATTAGGTCACAACAATGCCACTAATTCACAGATATTCGCGAGCGCAAAGTGAATTCCATTGTTGCAGACCCTGCATTGTCGCTATTCTGAGAGCTATTAATTCTTTTTACTTATTTCAAATATTTCAAAATAAACAATTTCTAAAATATTAATGTGTAAGTCTATAACAAAGTTCGAATGTAAGAAACGAAGAAAGAAATAATATACAAAATTGCACATTAATTACGACGCATCCAGCTGTCCGAAGCGCAGTAAATTTACAGCGGCCTATTATGTTTGTCACAAAATTAAAGAAAAACTACTCGTATTTTGAAAAAATTAAGCATGACCGTATTTATTTTATTTATTTATTTGTCAATATTCTGAATTGCCACATACTCTTTGTTGCCAGCTACCATCTATCATCGCCAAAAGTACATTTATTTGTCATTTTCTTAATTTTTCGGTTTCCTATTGGTAGAACAGAAACATTAATTTTAGAATATTACAGAACACAAAAACCTAGCCGTAAATGGCAATTTTCTTTTAAAAATTATGTGCCGTTTAAGAGAAAATGGCGTTTTAGCACAATAAAATTGCGAAATTTGAAGCTCATTTTCACAGAAAAGTTTTGAGTTTTCAAAATACTTTATTTGAAGTTATTTGAAGCACCTACACTCACAAATATAATCATCTTTACAAATTGCGGATAATGTGCATATTAAAGATGTGAGAGATCTTTCAAAAAATGTACATTTATATAATTTTTGAAAAAAACAAAAAAAAACTCAAAATAAACTTCACGCTATACTAATGAGTGTAATTAGCACTATCCGTTACAAAAGTTTCAAGAAAAAAATTGCAGCCATATACGAGAAAATGACGTTTGAGCATTTCTGAAAATGCCGAAATTTGAGCTACTTTTCACAGAAAACGGTAGGGTTTTCGAGACACTTTACTTGACATTATTTAAAGCATATATACTCGTAAATATAATAATGTAAAAAAATCGCCGATAATATAAATATTAACGACGTGAGAGACAAGTAAAAAAATTTACATTTTTGTAATTTTTGAAAAAACCAACCGATAGACCAAAATGGCTTTTATGTCATTGATAGAGTACATTTACCACTATCCCTACCAAAAGTCTAAAGAAACAATTTGGAGCCGTTTTTGAGAAAATTTTGTTTTTGTAATTTTTTAAAATTGCACTTATTGCACGCAATATTGCACGAAAACTACCAAAATTGTGAAAAACATTTACATGACCTTTATTAAAGAACTCAATATGCAGAACAAATTTATTGAAGAAAAATCTCTATCTTCAATTTTGTAGTTGGAGAAAGACGCCGAAAAAAATTCAAACTTTCACAATTTTTGAAAATTCAGAGCTGTACGTGAAAATCGGACCTATGCCATGTTAAAAAGTGTATTTTACTCTATTCATACAAAAATTTAAAGAAAAAATTTGGAGCGGTTTTTGAGAAAATGTTGAAAATGCCCGGGGGGCTTCATATAAAGTACCCCCAATTTTAAAGAATCTTTTTCAAAATCACAAAGCTTCGACTAGAATGAGATCGACTGGGGAATATCAATTTTGAAGAAAATCGACCGAACGGTTTAGGCGCTAGCGTTGACCACAGACGGACAGACGGACAGACGGACAGACGGACAGACGGACGGACGGACAGACGGACGGAATGCCGTCAATCGATTTTTAAGTATGAAGAAGCAACAAATCATGGATTTTGACCACACCACGTGGTAGGGGATTTTTTTTCTTAATTTAGCAACTGGTTTTATCCACTTATTCGTTTTCACGGCCCGGCAATTAATTTTTTTCCGCCGAAAATTGGCCATTTTTCGCGCAGCATTACATAACTTTCCCTATACTACGTATATCACTCCGTGTATACGTACGTATACGGGAAAGTAAAAAAACACAGTTCTATGTCCCTCTCTAACCCTACAATTCTCAAATCGAATCTGCTACATTTGCACTCATGACAACAGTCTGAGGAAAAACCATAATTATCTGAATTACAGAATCGGATCATTCACGACCTCATATTCAATTCCTACAGAATTCACAATTACAAGTTCACACAGTTCAGTAAAACAGTTTTACTCTTATTTTTCTCTAATGCACAATCATAAATTGGTATAACATCTTTGGTGTTTTTTTCTTTTAACCTTTCTCTGTTCACTTTAATTACAAAATGTGGCCTTAATGATTTACTCTGTTAGAGCATTAGTTATTGACTACTCCATGATTTAAAGATCCTCTGCCGTCTTTTAATTTTAATATTTCAATAATGTTCCATTTATTTGCACATTTGACTACATACACTTTACTGGCGAGAGTCATGAACAACTGAAATTTAGAATGGTAAAGGTGTTACTTGCAAACCAACGAAAGGGGGAGGAGAACTCTGGCGTATTCTATTTACTGCAGATCCCACAGACTTCCTCATGTCTGCTCTCGAAATTCCAATTTGTACTTATCCCGACTACATCAACGTACGTAGCTTTACGGTCTCCTACATACTCGTATACTATAAAATAGTGTACATACTCGTACACTATAAAATATAACTGAAAGAAATAGAGAACAAATATGTGTAAGTTCCTATTCTCTCTCTTAATGATGCCTATACGTATCCACCATTTCGCCTCGTAATGTATCCTAAACGTTACTATTATAAATTTATACTTCCATTATAACCAGCGCCATCTGGATTGCTGAACGAGAGCGACGTGCGATTTATTATAATGTACTTTCACATGTTTTAGTTCATGTTCATACAATGTATATTGAGTCGAATTACAGAATTCATTAAGTGTTGAGTTAAACACAATGTGTCATCAATTATCAATCCTCATGTTATTATTTAATAACTAAATCAAGTTATAACAGTCACTCTGCTCCTCGTAATACATTTTTCACAATTAATTTATGCATATAAATCAGTAATCTAATTACTTGCTTTTATCTGGAGGGTGAGTTTCGCTTTCCGAAATAAGTCGACTATGTGGCAAAAGGTTACTTCTAAACATTTTCATAGCTTTCTCTTCCATTTAAGCCATCTGTCTTCGCTGGAAATACCTTTCCCGTTCACGGGAATCACGTCACACCTGAGTCTGGCCGAAGCGAACTCTATCTGTCAATTTCTTTACCGTCCCCGTGGAGCGCGCATTTCAACCTACGTTAAGGCTCTCGTCCTAGTTAAAATGTAACTCGTTCTCCGTGGGTTGTAAAAGGGTGGTTACAATACGTATATGAGAAAGTAAAAATACACTCGTTTTGATGAATACGCTAACAGCGACTTAAAAAAATTGTTTACAATTTGTCTAATGAATAAACGGAAAAAAGAAATCGAACAGAGTACCTCACTTGATGGGCAATACGATACCAAGTGACTTTTTCTTATCTATCAAAAAGGCCCTAGGATATCCATAATGAATGACAGAAAACAATACAAAAATCGCTTTAGAAAAGATTTCTTCCAGCTAGTAAACATCGCGGAATAATCACCCAGGCCCAGGCAGAGTTGGTTGCGTTCGGAGTCACTCCCCTTAGCAGCTCATTTTTTCTACAATTTGGAATGAACCTTGAAGGCTTCGAATGCCTCCAAGCCACGTGGCAGGCGGCGAAGCTGCTGGTGGTGGTTCGTCCGGCGGGCACCCTGCCGGGCTGGTCGCTGCCCCTGCGGGTGTTCAGCGCGGGCATCTGGGGGGCGCTGGCGGCCACTGCGCTCGCGTACGCTCTGGCGTGGCGCGTCGTGTCGGGCGACGCACCCCTGCGGTGCCTCTCAGCCACGCTCGCAGCGCTGTCCTCGTGTGGCGGCGTGGCACAATCCAGGACTCGCGCCCTGCCGCAGCGCCTGCAGCTGGCTGGCGCGCTGCTAGGCGCCTCTGTCGTCATCGCCGCCGTATACCAGGTACAGTAGGTCCTGCAGCTAGTTAGTTATCTTTTTTATCGGTGTCTGATTACTAGGTACAGTTGTGACTGAAGCTGGACAGTCCCCTTGACAATCTGCCGCAGCCTATCAAATTTGAAGCAGGTCTGTTGTTGGTGGCTGATACTACAGTCTGCCGATTAGTGATACTGTTGGAAATGAGATTATGCTGGAGAACAGGTAGTCAAGTAGCGAGAGACAATGATAGATAGGAAGATATAGAGCGTTAGAAATGGAGAAACGAAAATAGATCGATAGAGAGAAGTGTAGGTACAGAAAGTCCGAGAGAAGTAAAATGAGTTGTGAAGAAAGATAATAATATGTTTGTCTCTTAATTACTGCATAAGACATACATGAGAAGTGAAGATACATGCCACACACAATGTACGTACAATACAAGTATTTCAAGAAAAACTAAAAACAAATACATATTAATGTGGTGAATGAAACTACTTCGATTAATGTGATTTATTTCTATCAAGCCAGTTCGATGGGGACAAAAAAGGATATAACCCGAAAAACAAGTGTTGCATGGCAATTGACATTCTCGGAGACATGTCCCTGATCTTCTACGCTGTCTCGGGATTCTCCTTCAAGATGTAGACGAACTGGATCCTGGAGTAGTCGCACGTGATGCAGGCGAAGTACTTTGCCCCTCCGAGTTAAGCCACTTCCAATGGGGTCGCACAATCAGTTGCTCGCTGGTGCCGTCAGTGGAAAGTCGCCTTATGCTGCTTGCCTTCGACACATGCTCCACAAAACTCGTAGCTCTTGCTGATCTCGGCTGCAGTTTTCAGAACATGACGCTTATTTTTATGGCTCGTGCCACACTTGGAGGGTGTCTTTAATTGCTACGTTGACTTCTACGTTAACTTGCCATCCTGAAAAATGTCCCATACCTGAAACCTTGTGCCATGTCTTTGTCTTTGGAAAACTCGCAGTAGGGCTTTGATGAGTTGACAAGCTTTTGTCCATAGCAGATGTATCAGAGCACAAATTCATCCGAAAAATTAGCTGACATTATTTCTAGCAATGTACTCATAAATATAGTAATGTCAACAAATTGCCGAATATGTAAATACTAAGTGAGAAAGACGTCAGAATAAATACTTTTTGTAGTTTTTGAAAAAAAAGGAATAGAGAAAAACGATGTTTGTGTCATCACATAGAGTATAGTGTAGCGGTTAGCGTAACGGACTGCTATACCTACGTTCGCGGCTTCAAACCCGATCGAAGCCGTGGATTTTTAGGGGCGAAAAAATCCTTCGTACGCCTTCCTTCGGAGGGGAAGTAAAGCCGGCTGTCCCATGTTAGTAGATTTACTTGCATGTAAATGATTCTCAAGCTTAAATGACGCCTCTGAGCTAAATTAAAATCGCCTGTTTCGTCGCCTCAGTAATACCTTCTTTCCGCTAGTTGGTGAATGGAGCGTAGCGAAATTTGCGTTGTCAGACGGAAGAGCTGGCCTCATGGCCTGAGTCTCGCCACGTAAAATAAGGCATCAATTTAATTCAATTCAATACATTTAACACTACCCTTACATAAAGTTTAAAGAAAAATGAGAACCGTTTCTGAGAAAATCTTGTTTGTTGCAAGTTCATAAAATTGCACACAATGCATTGGATATTGCGCGAAAACTACTAATTTTTTTTAAAAAAAATACATGACAGTAATGAAAGAACTCAAGAAAATTCAAAGTTGTGAACCGTGAAAATCGGACCTATGTTACCTGGACAAGTGTATTCTCTTCTATTCTTACAAGAAATTTAAAGAAAAACTTGGAGCCGCTTTAGTGGCTTAACGGTAGTGGTGTTCACAGGCTGATGGACGAACGGATGGACGTTTTGGAAAAACACTTTTTCGGTATCAAGGGGCTCCAAAACGTGTTTTTCCGTCGAAAACTTGAAATCCATTTTCGGCAGTATTAAATAACTTTCCCCGTATTTTATTCCGTTTACACGTACATAAACGGGAATGTAAAAACTTCGTTGAAGACTGTCACTAAACCCGCTGATACGAACTGCTAGAGAGAGTGCTTTTACTTACATCTTGTTCCTTTGTTCACAGGGACGACTATATTCGCTGGTGGCCGAACCAGAAAAGTACCCGGAAATTGACACCCTACAGCAACTGGCCGAATCCTCATTACCTGTCATCAGCCTTCATAAAATTGGGTTACTAATGTTTCATTTGGGTACTGAACTTGAAGATCTTTCTTCCGCCCAGTTACTGGCACGACAGAAAATTATAAAACAAGGCATTCGAACGGTAACGCAGGACGAGTTAGAGATTATGGTAACAGAACGTCACAACGTAGCACTTCTTCTCGATTCATTTACGTGGGTAACTTCATCAACAGGAATATTATTTGGAAAGAAAGTTCATAACCTAAAAGAACATATCTTGTATCAAGGAAATTGTTTGATAATAACCAAGTAAGTGTTGTTGATTCTTTGCAATTTCTTTACATTAAAATCGCCAACAAATCCCTGTCATCCCAAAATTTGGCGATTAAAACTATGTTTTTGCAATTAAACCATATGCCAAACAAATTGTACACCCTTCTATCAATCATCATTCTATCAATTATTTCTTATAAGAAATTGTTATTACCCCGACTCATGAACACTTGCCACTGTTTCGAACGGCACGTTATTATACTATTGTAAGTAGTTTTGAAATTTGCCCCGTAATAATGACGTAGTCAACTAATTTCCGAACTCATGAACACAACGTGCCGTTTTTATAAGAAATAATTGATAGAATGATGATTGATAGAAGGGCGTACTATTTGTTTGACATATGGTTTAATTGCAAAAACGTAGTTTTTAATCGGCAAATGTTTGGATGACAGGTATTTGTTGACAATTTAAATGTAATGTTTACACTCATTGACCACCGAAACGAAGGAATCGTATTATTCCATTAGGTTAGTCATTCTTTTACTCAGTAAAATAGGATAAGATTAATATTTTTTTTTGCCAGGCTTGTAATCTTAACACAAGCGTGTAATTCCACTCAGAGCAATAAGGTAACGGGGGTAACATTGCCACATCTTTGTTTCTTTGAAAGTTCTACTTTGTTGCATCAATGTTCACAATTAATATTTTGACATTTTAATCCTTCACAAAAGTACAATGTTTCTTTAAAATATTGAACTCACAGCTTTCATAATTTCATAGATTTTATTACTTTTTTTAAAAACAAGCAAAGTGACAATGTTACCCCACTGGGGCCAAACATTGCCACCTCTATTTATTTTCAAGTCTCTGGGAACGTTTAAATGTGTGAGAGTTAGACAGGAAACAGAAACACATAAATGTACATCAGTACATTATTAGTCTTTGGTATTTGACAGTTTAAATACTCTAAACAGGGGTAAATACTGCTTTGAGATCTTAGTCTAAAATACGATTTATTAACTGTTTTATATTGTGATAAAATGCGATAGGGAAAAAATGCTTCCTCCTTTTAATATTTAGTCTAGGAAGCTCAGCAACAATATCGTATTCTGAAACAACACACGTCATTTAATGTAGACCTGCTAATTCCATACAGTTTAATAGTCTTTTCCTACTAAATTTTCCACTATTTATTTTCCCATTGCTTAGTACATTTTAACATAGGTTAGAAATTGGATTTTTTATTAGTCCACATTACGAATATATATATATATATATATATATATATATATATATATATATAAAACTCACAAATGTCAATTGTTTCAATGTAAGAATTTCTTCTCAAAGGATATAAATGTAGGGGCAAGATGGTCATTATGACAATGTTAGCCTGAAACTATGCTACAATGCTATGCTATGCTATGCTATTAATATTTTATCTTGTTTATAATAAATAATTATTATGTCACACATAGCATGCCTAGGACATGCAATATTTACCAATGTCCTTTATTTCAATTCAATATATCCAAAATTAAGTTTCGATTACGAAATTTGGCTGCATCTCAATTCACCATACATGTTTACGGACATTTTAGGTTACAACTTCAAACCAATGAAACAAACGATTGTATATAATGTATCTAAGAGAGGTAACTAACTGTGGGAACTCAGTCAGCAAACAAATGTGTGATACAGACTGTGCTAATAATTTTTTTTAAGTTGTGGCAATGTTGGACCCATGGCAATGCTACCCGTCCTTACCTTATTTATTCTTGGAAACTCAACTGCCCGGAACTGCCTTTCAGGTAATTAACAAGTGCATCCCTCACATTAAAGCTAAGATTTAGAATTAGAATGTCTTAAGAATGTAAAATGTATTCAAAGATGCTGATCAATTTATGGGCAACAACTTATGTATCGCGCGAATATTTATTACAATTCAGATAAAAGGAAAGAGCAATCAACGACTCCGCAAGAAATTGGGTCTAGCGTAGTGCACATGCCCTTTCCATACGCCAATCTCCACAGCCTGAAGTCACATTAAAGTAGATTTTCACTTACTCTATGCGTGGCTCCGACTAGCGGCGATGAACGACACCGCAGTAGCAGGGTTCCAGTTTAGTGCCACCCTCCATGGCTATATGGCATCCCGAACAAGGTGACGTCCCATTACAGAAAATTCTCACTTACGGAACGCGAGGCTTAGCCTGGGTGTAGTAGCGCTCTTACGCTGGTGAAGGGAAAGGGGCGATGAACGACACTGCAGTAGCAGGGTTCCAGCTCAGTGCCACCCTCCATAGCTAAATGACCTCCCGAACAAGGTGACGTCCCATTACAGAAAATTCTCACTTACGCACCGCGAGGCTTAGCCTGGGTGTAGTAGCGCTCTTACGCTGGTGAGGGGAAAGGGGCGATGAACGACACTGCAGTAGTAGGGTTCCAGTTCAGTGCCACCCTCCATGGCTATATGGCATCCCGAACAAGGTGACGTCCCATTACAGAAAATTCTCACTTACGCACCGCGAGGCTTAGCCTGGGTTTAGTAGCGCTCTTACGCTGGTGAGGGGAAAGGGGCGATGAACGACACTGCAGTAGCAGGGTTCCAGCTCAGTGCCACCCTCCATGGCTATATGGCATCCCGAACAATGTGACGTCCCATTAGTGAAAATTGCCAGGTGAGGTTTAGCCCAGGCCTCGGCCGGCAAAAAGCAAGGGGAGCTGTGCCCGTGGTGCTAAAGAATACAAGTACCCCGCCTCAGCGTTCCGGCTTATCCTGTGTCGCAGATCGCGTTTGCTCAAGTGCAAGTTTGCGCACGAATGGCAGTCTCCGGACCGAGGCCAGGAGATGTTCCTTGTGCAGGTGGAGCCTAGTGCTTTGCGAAAGTGATGGCGACTGCGCATCCCCAAGTCTCTGGCACACCCGTTGCCGTGAAATGCACGGGATAGTATAGAAAAGCACAAAAATACAATGGAATACGTACGAGGTTAGTTAGAGTACATCGGCCATAGTAGACGAAGCAAGCAGTGGCCAAGGCCGCGCGTGGTACCATTGAGGATGCAGCCTACACCTTCTGACTGAGACTATAAAAATGGACATGTAGTAGAATAAGAATGACTATGACTTAAATGTAAGGCTAAATCGAATGTGGGAAGCTTCGATACTCGGACGCTACTACCGCAATATTGTGATACCAACACATGGAGACGGACTGAAGCGAGCGATCGCAAGTCCAGCACGCCGCTGCGCCCTGCCACGGCCAGAGAGGAAAAAATACTGTGAAATATTTTGGCAAACGGCCAAGGAGGCGGGCAACCGCAACATTCGACCAACGTCAGGCCTGGAAGCTCGCCTCGCGCTCAAGATTGTGGAGGCGAGATCCTCCGCACCCAACCAGCGCCTGTTTCACAGTGGGAAGTGGCGGCGGCGACCGCAGATGAGGGGCTGAAAGCGTTTTGAGGTGGCGGCACAGATGACAGGCGTCTTGCCATCGTCCGCAGAGGACAAGGGCCGAATAGCGGGTCCGGAGTGAGTCCCAAACTCATATTGAAACCCGAAGAAGGGACTGGAACTTCCGACGTCGTTCTCTTCCTGGCAATAATCACGGCAATAGCCTAAAGTTTTATGCAGAGAGGAGACAGGAAGAAGAGGAAAGGGTTCCCTTACATTTCAGAACTGAAAACTGCGAATTAACAATTTTCCAACAATTAACACTTTTATAAACAATTCCGAAACGTGCGCTATGCGGTCATGAAGGATTCTCAAATTGTCTTTGAGGTGAATATTGAAAAATAACAATTTTGATAAGCGTTGCAAAATTATTACTGAATACCTAGTTTAATTGTCACCAAAACCTTAGACTTTGTAAACACTGATATTTGACTACTATTACTTCGCCAAAACTTCCCACTCCCAATTATTTTTCCGATCCTGGAGCCGCCTTCGCACACTTCATTTCTTCGTCTCGGAACCGTAATATTCGTTCACGTACTTAAGTTGTTTTGCTATAAAAGATGGGATATTCAATGGATTTGTTTGCAAGTAAATCAGAATTAAAAAATTCAAAATTTCCTTTTCAAATCCACTAATTCTATTGCATGTGTTGAACTTTTTATGTCGTAATGTATGATATTATCTTTATTGATATATTTCTTGTAGACGATCGAATGGCTTGGATCACGACGCGATGGAGACTATCCCCGCCCCCTGTGCCTCCTACACTAATACTCTCAATCATTCGGATAAACAAGCGTATCATAGAGAACGTTTATATTAGAGATCATGATTGCGGGAAATACAAGCCTATCAGCTTCTCAGTGGTTGGCAGTTGGTTCCGAATGTTCTTTTGTAATAGTTAACTATGAAAGAACCAGATGGCGTTATCGTCCGTACAGTGTGCCAGAATGCGCGGAAAGACTGGGACTTCTGAATTTGGCCGTTACCAATTTTATGTGTCGGCAACTGTATATGTTTCTCCTAACCGGCAGGAAAGGGATGTGCTTAAAAATTAAAAAAAGAGAAATTTCTCTGTACTTACTATCGAAAACGTAAATAAATGTTATCTGTTTTAAAGAAATTAGTGAATTATTACATTGGATATTAAAAAAATATAAAATATTCCTAATTATTTTTCCTTAATAAATATTATCAGCTTCACATTTGTTTTTAGATTTTTGTGAACCACTAATGGAAATGCTGAAATTGTCCCTTGCATTGACTCTTTGCAATATTTGTAGCTCTCCTTTTTACGAACAAACACAGATTTACATTTTTACGGTACTTAAGTTATACATTTTTATGGCATGTGCTATGATTACGAATTACAACACTGAAGCAAATAAACTTTTTTCTTTCAGGAACTGGCCTTGGAAAAACCTGGTCGAAAAAACAATTTTACACATGCGCGATTCAGGTCAGTACCAACACGTTTCGGAAATGAATACTTACGTAAAGTTTCGATACCATCCCCATCGGGCCCGTCTGACATTCAAGAATGAGGAAATGTCAACCATTCGAGTGCTAGAGTTGGCAGATCTGCTCCCGCACATGCAGCTCCTGCTTGCGGGGCTTCTGTTGGCGGTCACGTGCTTCGTGGGGGAGCTTTTGCATCAACACCGCTTGCTGTCCTCCCATGGCCCTCCCCCTGACCCCAACCCTGATTCCCCTCCACAGCCACACTCCCCTCCCAACCACTCACTCTCCTCACATCATCCTCCCACTGACCCAAACCCTAAATCCCCTTCCCCCTCACACTCTCCCCCTACTACCCACTCTCCTTTCATTATCCTTCCCTGATCCCGATCCCATACCCCTTTCCCCTCACACTCTCCCCCCACTACCCACTCTCCTCCCATGTTCCTCCCCTGACCCCAACCCTGAATACCTTTCCCCTCGCACTCTCCCCTACTACCCACTTTCTCCCCATGATCCTCCCCTGACCCCAATCCCGAATCCCCTCCCAAGCCTCTCCAGCAAAGGAGACGCGCGTTGTGCACACAGAAGGATGTTGCTTCTGAAAACAAGATGTCTTTAAGATTCCAGCTACGTACACGCACTTGCTTTAAAAAGCAAGTTTATAACTAGTGGTGCTTCCGACGCATATACCTTCTCGTACTGCTTTTATATGGTCCTAAATGCTATTCCACTACTTCACAAACCAGCAAAAGTGTTTTCTACCAGCAAACGTTTTCTGTTCCGAGACCCGAAATCCGATCCTCAAAGTTAACGAACCGGCACTTAAACCACTACGCCACACTAGCATCGTATGGGTCGAACAGAGCCATGGAAAGAATCGAAACGAGCTATAAAATGGTAAGCGTGATGAAGAAACAACTGATACGATGGAACGAATCCAAGAAGAGCCGTTAAAAATCGCTACTGCGCGGAGCCCTGAACACACGCGACTATCTTGCACGGTGTCTTTCTGCGGACTACCGAATTCGGTTGAGTCGAATTCGGTTGGGGCAGAGACGTTAGGAATGGGCTCTCACGCGTGGCAGAGGTGGGGATGGCGATGGCCAATTACCATTTGCAATTTGATCTGGATTTGGAATGATCTGGGCGGTTTTTTGTCCGTTGCTCCTGCAACGGACCGAGCTGGGGGGGGCGAGATGGCCAGGCGTACACGTGCGGGCTGCCTCCGTCCGTTGGAGAATTTGCGGAACAGTGGATGTGAGGGCGATAGCATGATTTCACCGGCTCAACGGCCGCGCTCTGCTGATTACGCAATTCAACTGTTCTGCCTTGCTTGTGAAATAAACGTATTCATTTCTGCTTTGCTGTGGGCCCGAACACTAACTATTATTACAATTATTTTTGATTCAAATGGCTTCACATGGTTTTCAATAAAGTTTCTAGAATTCTCAATTATTTCCTGCGATAACAGAGAATTTTGACTAATAGTATTCCACGACCAGGACTCAAACTGGCAAAGCTTCCCTCGGAAGAGTTGTGGCAATGCTCGCTGAATACAACTGCGACCCAAGGCTATGCATGACATTTACACTTGTATAACAGTAACAAGTGTATGGTGGTTTCATTTCTCGCAATAGGAAGCCAAAAAATCCTGATAATGTAAAAGAAATGTCCTTTGGGCGCTCAATGAAGGTATCTGGGAAGAATATCATTTATCACAGAAAAACTAGTTCATTTTAGAGATTAGAAAACTAAGTCCTGCGAGAAAGTCTGTGTCACTCTATAGCACCAGTCGTTTTTCTAAATTTAGCAGTCGTTTTCCCGTGCACGATTACATAACTTTTTCTTCTTACGAAGTATTCGTAAGGCGGGAAAGTAATAATAGTTTCGGAACTATTAGGGATATATGTGTTAATCGCATGCGTTCTGGTTATATTGCATTTCAATTTAACATTGAAATGCTCATAATTTTACTTGAATTGGTTCATACAGATATACACAAGACAAAGATTGATTTGTCATGACATACGTTTCATAAATCGATAACATAGTTGAAAAATTGTTTAAAAATTTCAATTTAGGAAAACACAGACAAGTCCTGTATATTTATCTGCTGTGATTCTATTTGTTAGTAGAAGTAGTTCAAATGATTTTTAAATAAAGTTTTTACACTCTTCAATGTCTTTTTTTCTGCAACATCACATTCATAAAATTTATATCTCTATCTGAGATACGAACCCAGCATCTTCCGAAATGTAGCGCTCAACTCAACACGCTTTAACCACTTTCGCTACTGGAGTGAGTTGCGGATTGACTACTTATATATTAGTCAAAACCTAATTGTATCAGCTCTATCATTAAGAAGCCGGTAATTGCCAACATGTAAAAAACATGTCTTTTGGGTGACAAACAAAGTCAGCGGTGACGGGCTTACTTCAAATCCTTTCTCCCACGAACCACCGATTGTGCCATTAGTTTATTTATTTACCGTCCCTTATTACACACGTGGAAAAAGATTAAAGAAAAAATTTGGAGCCATCTTTGAGAATTTTTTTTGTAAATTTGAAGCCAAGATTATTCAAAAATTATTCTTTTTTTTTTCAGAAAAGTCTACATAACCTTTTTAAAGAGCTAATTTTGTACAAGAGACTTTTTCTGAGGTAAAAATTGCTATCTACAATTTTGCAGTTTAAAAAATATGTTTTTGCAATTTTCAAGAAGCCAAATATTTCCCAGAAGTAGGGCTAAGACCATATATTTTACCGTCCCTCATTACATATGTGAAGAAAATTTAAAGAAAAAATTTGGAGCGGTTTTTGAGAAACATGTTTGTAAATTTGAAGCCCAATTTAAGCAGAAACTACTCGTTTTTCCAAAAAATGGTACTTGACCTTATTTAAAGTCCTAAATTTGTATAATCGACATTGAGACAAAAATCTCTACCTTCAATTTTGCAATTCTTAAATAGTTTTTTTGCAATTTTTGAAAAATTGGGGATATCAACGAAAATTATACTTACATCATTCTCTTAAATGTTCTTCGCACAATTCAACAACAAAATTTAATCAAAAAATTTGGAGCCATTTTCTAATAACTTTTAAAACCTCCAACGGGTTTCATGTAAAGTGTCCGGAAATATTAAAATATTGCTTTCAAATTGCAGGAGCCTTGACATCAGTAAAAACGATATCAGTTTTGAAGAAAATCGGCTGAACGGTTTAGGCGGTAGTTTTTACCACAAACGTACGGGCGGACGTTTTGCCGTCAATCGATTTTGCAGGATCAAGAAGCAAAAAAACATGGATTTTGACTACACCACGAGATAAAGGATTTTTTTTCTAAATTTATCCACAGGTTTTATCCACTTTTTCGCTACCAGACCCCCAGCTATAAACGTTGTTCTGGCAAATTTTCCTTCTTTTCCGGCGCACGATTACATAACTTTCTCTTCTTACGAAGTGTTCGTAAGGCAGAAAGTAAAAATACTTTTATGCTCTCGTCTTAGACACTAGGTTGACACCCTCACTTTTGTAAAGAAGAACGTACTAAATTAAAAAGACGACATTACTTTCTCATTTTATTGCACAGAAGTAAAGAAACATGTGAAATCTTGTGGGAAGTCTCTCCGACTATTTCCTACAGCAATAATCGGAGATTCTCTATTACCGTTTGGAACGTATTCGATCTACTTTTAGCTTCAATACGTTACATAAGAACGTGTTTCAAATCTTTACTTTTGCCGTGTTGTGGAGAAAGAAGGTATTGCACGGGCGACGAAAGAGGCGATTTGAATTTTGCTCAGAGGCTTCATTTAGGCATGATGATACTTACACCATGGCACAGCCGACTTAACATCCTCTCCGAAAGAAGGTGTACAAAGAGATATTTTGCTCTTAAAGCCCCACGGCTTCGAATTCGAAAACTTAAACAGCTCGATGCCCTAATCATTATACCCCCGAAATTGTTAAGAAACGTCCTTTTACTTGCATTGTTCTTTTCGGAGAAGTATTTTTATAAGCCTTCTCCTTCAAAAAATATCATTCACCCTCACTAATATTTGCAATGAGAAGACTGTCGTCCTTGGTCTCAAAAGTAACTAGTGTTGCAACACAATGGCACAATGGCAATCCCCTATTTAGTTATTTTCTAATTAAATTGCTTCCGGTCTAGCTATTCGGACTTGCCACAAACTCTTGCCAGCTGCCATCTATCGCCGCCCACAGTACATTTTTCTTGTTATTTTATTAATATTTTGGTTTCCTAAAAAAGAACGGAAAAATTATTTTAAGAATATTAAAGAACAGTAAAACCTTAATCCCTAAAAGCGAATTTCTTTTGAAATATTTGGAGCTATTTTTAAGAAAATTGCGTTTAAGCCCTACTGTAAATGCGGAAGATATTTTTCACAGAATATTTGTGTGTTTACGAAAAACTACCTTTGAAGTTACTTTTAACTACCTTTGTAGCACATACACTCACAAATACAAAAGTGTTTTAAAAATTGCTAGAAATGTGCAAATTAAGGACGTGAAAGATCTTTAAAAAATTATATTTGGGTAATTTTTCAAAAAACAAAAAAATCCAAAATTAACTTTACGTCATATTAAAGTGTGCAATTAGCACTATTTGTTCGAAACGTTTGGAGCAATTTAAGAGGAAATGGTGTTTGAGCATTTCTGAAAATGCGGAATTTTGAGCTTGTTTTCAGAAAAAACGTTTGAGGTATGGAGGAAATTTGTATGACATAATTTAAAGCATATGTACTCGTAAATATCCTAATGCAAACAAATCGCCGCTAGTGTAAATATTACCGACGTGATACAAAAGTCAAAAAAATTCCATTCTTGTAATTTTTGAAAACAAACAAACAAACAAAAGAATAGAGCAATATATTATGTCATCTCATAGAGTACATTCAGTACTACCCCCATCAAGTTGAAAGAAAAAATTGGAGCCGTTTTTTAGAAAATCTAATTTTTGTAATTTTGTAAAATTGCATATATTTTACGCAATATTGCCAGACAACGAGTAAAATTTTCAAAAAAATGTTCATGACCTCAATGAAAGAACTCACTTTGGAGAAAAAATGTATTTGGAGGGAAAATCTCGATCTTCAATTGTGTAGTTGTAGAAAGACGCCGAACAAAATTGAAACTTTTCCAATTTAAAAAAATTCAAAGTTCACGGTGAAAATTGGATCTATGCCATCTTAATGAGTGCATGCTACTCTATTCTTACAAGAAATGTAAGGAAAAGATTGGAGCCAGTTTTGAGAAAATTTCGAAAATGTCCGGGGGCTTCATATACAGTACCTCCAAATTTTGAAGAATGTTTTTCATAATTGGGGCGCCTGGAGTGGAACCAGATCGACAGAGTAATAACAATTTTGGAAGAAGTCATACTTATGGTTTAGGCGTTAGTGTTGTTCACAGACATCGGACGGACGGACAGACAGACAAGTAGACAGACGGACGAACGGACGGACGGAGAGACGGACGGACAGACTGACGAACAGGGATTGAGACAATTGAATTCCGTTTAGCTCTCGAGAATTTCTGTGACACGAGAATTTCTGTGAATTACACGTAATTGTTGTGACTTGATATAGCTGTATGGCAGACCTGCACAGCATTTTGCACTTTCACTGTCAGGATCTGCGCGCGAGCAGCTCGGGGCAAACGCGAAAATCGATGAAGGGTGGGGATGAGACTCATTCTAAGAGTGGAGTCCACCAATTAGAGGGCGCAATTCGAACCATAGCGCGAAAATTGAAAGAGCAATCGGCGAGAGCATGACTGTCACATATAGATCAAGTAATATTTCCTTTTGAATTAAATTGTAAATGTTTGTTGTCGATATATGATGGAGTAAAATATGATACTAAAATTAATAATATATATTTGATCTGGACACTAAGTATTATAATTGCTCGTAGGACTGATAAGGTAATTCGCTTTGCTACGATGTACTCACAAATTTAGTGTTTGGCTACATAAAAGTATGATACTGAATAGTTTTTGTATGATGATGACTGCAATAAACTATTTATTAATTAAGTAAGATTAATTGAATAAGACGGTTGTATCAAAGCTAATACATTTTTTACTTTCCCGTATACATACGCATATACGGAGTAAAATACGTAGTATAAGGTAAGTTATGTAGTTTTGCGACAAAAAATGGCGAATTTTCGGCAGAAAAAAATTCGTTGCCGGGCCCTGATAACGAAAAAGTGGATAAAACCATTTACTAAATTAAGAAAAAATCCCCTATCACGTGGTGTCGCCAGAATCCCTGTTTCGTGGTTCCTTGATACTCAAACACCGACTGAAAGCAAAATGTCTGTCTGTCCGTCTGTGAAAACAACTATCGCATAATACATCCATAGAATCTTTTTTCAAATTGACGAAACCCCTGTCGATCTGGATCCAGTCGAAGCTTTGAGATTTTTAAAACTATTCTATAAAATTTGGGGTAATTTACATGAAGCCACCGGGCATTTTAAAAATATTCTCAAAAATAACTCCAAAGTTTGACTATGAATTTCTTGTAAGAATAGAGTAAAATACACTATTCTAAACCAAGCTAAAAGTGTACTTTGGGCGGCGATAAATGGCAGCTGGCAAGAATTTGTGGCAAATCTGAATAGCTAGCTGAGACCAAAAGAATAAGTAAACTAATACGGGAAAAGCTGTGCCATTCTGTAGCACCACTAGTGTATTCTTGAAAAAAAAATCATAATTATTTTTCTCTAATTTCTGCCAAGAGTGCATTGTATATTTCTAAAATCAAACCAACGAACACTATTTATTCATCGTTTACGACATGGTATAAAAATATTAAGCCCTTTGCATTATATTTAACAAGAACTCATGATAATGACATGATTATCCGTAACGTATCGTCTCAGATGTTTGTTCATTGATCTCTTTTATTCAGTTTCATAATGGGGAAAAGGGCCACAAACATATGTGCTGTTAAATATTACCCTACATGGAATTGCTTCATATTTTACTTTTATGTCAATCTTGATGCGAGAGATTTTTCTCATACTTTTTTTCATTTTTTGTGATTCGGAAATTCTAACATTCCTAGTGAACAATCAGTTTTTAAGTTGTAATTTTTTGCTAGTTACAAATAAATAATGTTTAAAAAATTACTGGTTTAAAATATTACTTAAGTGTCACAACAAGCATGTTGATTTTTTTAATATGTAATGGATATGAAGGTGGATACGCAGCAGTTCACAGAACGTAAACAGTGAATTATGGCCCTTGGAACTTAAAATACTAGACACTCTCCATCTAAACAAGTAGGAATATAAGTTTGCAGCCTGGATCATTGTATTAGACGCCCAAACATTCTATTGACGCGCCGTGTCGTGCTACGTCAGACTTCTCCCCTCCCCGCAAAGCTTCCTCCTCCCCACCACTTGCACTTTCGGGGCTCTCGCGGGCAGACGGTCGGCTCCTAAGTGAAGAATGCCCGCGGGAGCAGGCGTTGTGCAGGCCTGCTGTATGGTATCAGGCTTCTTTTTCCAATACAAATTTACAAAACTTTTGTATTATATTTTTATGCAGTTGTAGAATTTACATAGATTTGACAACACTGCGAAGGAAACAGTAAGTTGTTCTTTTCTTGGTTGAATTGGAAGTTTTCAAATAATAGCTAAGATGTTAGTAAGACAGAAAGTGCAATATTTTAATCCTACGTAGCTGTTTCAAATAACACGGGAAAATATGTGCTGTTGTAGCACCACTAGTTTTAATATATTCCTATATTTATTTCCCAATATTTTATTTCATCTAAGACACATTTGCAAGAAAAATTAGGTGTCTTATAAATGTGAGAGTGGTAAACACCAGTATGAATAGCAGTGACATACTTGAAAACATTTCTAAGAAATGTCTTGCCCGTTATTTCGATTAGGAAATATAGACGGGAGCTATCATTGCCTGCGCGAGACATATTGAGACCAGAGATAGGTCTTTATTCGTATAAGCAAATTTCGAGTTAATTATCAGAAAGCCAGCGCAATAAATGTTGACGTGCTGTGAGTCAAGTGACAGAACAACCGTATGCCCGTGATGTTGGCACCGCCACGACAGAGAAAAAAAACACTGTAACTATTACTATTCGTGTGTATCTCGTTTGCACCCATTTGTTTTACAATAACAATGGTTTCTTCCAAACCACTTAAAGTTGGAGTACTTTCAATTATGATACTGCCAATTCCACACTTGAACCGCCAACGTATTAAGAAAATGTGGAACCATTCTAAATCGATTGTATCGAACTGTCACACCAGAATTTTCGTTTGTACCAAAGAAATTAATTGAGATGCAGCCATTATAATGTGGCGGTTGCGGCCTTTATAACTTCACGCTGGCACCACCACCATAGTGGAAAAATCGAAACCATCCTAAATCGTGTGTTCCACATTATTCCACCAGAATTTTCGTTTGTACCCCAAAAATTAATATCATTCATAATTTCAAGAAAATGAATAAATGAACATTTCAAAGTTATGTAAAACCTAATTTTCTATGATGTGAAAACTTGTCAAGCCTATTGGCATCCTTTTTCCCACTTTCTTATTTATAGGACAGCAAACATTTCTAATTAGCCAAAGTTAAATATAATTCTTTAACCTAGAGACTGTTAGTTTTCTTATATTATTATTATTATTATTATTATTATTATTATTATTATTATTATTATTATTATTATTGGTAACAGTTCCATATTTTCGTTATAGACAGCCAGTTTTACTCAACAAATTTATTACATTATATGACAATGTTGTTGCCTTCGAGACGTTTTGGAGGATTTTGCCTCCATCTTCAGGCTAATTAAACATTCTGTATAATAAAAACAAAAATATGCAAATAGACTCGTTGCTATTTAGATGAAAACACAGTTAATAAAATATATAATACCGTTAAAAACAGTTAACAATCTGTGGTCAATATATATAAGAAACAAGATCAGTCAAAAAGGGCGTAAGTTGATATTTTGATAAAAAGACAAATCTTGTCACATTTTATCTTTTAATTATGACGGCACATATTGCATGAATTGTATCTTAAGCTCTTAGTTTATAAAAACTTTCATGCAAAGTATTCCATTCGCATGTGCCAGGATAAAAGTTTGTTTTTTACCATCTTACACTCCGTAAAAGGTTGACCTCACATTTTTTGTACTTTACAGCTCGCCTATAAATTAACCCATTTTATAACACTTGCGATTTTCATAAATGTTACAGGAGTGTTTGGATGTTACAAATAATTAAACTTGGGAAGAATATGCTTGGCAAGAAACAAATTTACTACATAAATTGAAAAGTTTAAGTGATAACTCACGTGAAAGGCCTCTTATCACAGAACCTTGAAGATGAAATTGTTGGGTAATTGGCCTCAGCATACATAGACATATGGCCTATAAATAAAATCTTTTACTTTTAAAACCATGTAAATCTCAAGATAACACTAGTATGTCAATATGGATTATATTTAGTTAATTAAACTTATCTACAATCTTTTAAAAAACTTTTCTGAAAGTGATGTCCATTACAAGAGAAAAACTTTCGTGGCAATGCGTTTTGTTTGGAGCACATTGATGATAAAACGTGTTAAAATTCACTTCTTAGAACGACTTTTACTCTGCAAGGCGTAATAACAGTTGTTGTTTGCAAGTGGTATGGATGGCAAACAAACGAGATTTTTCTTGTCCTCGAAAACAGGAGTTTTCTTACGTTCTCAATAGATTCAGAAGGGGCCACAACTAGAACTCTACAAGTCAATCAATCGCTTTAGCGACCACTGTTATGCCATGGTTGCGTGTAGTCATGCCACCACTGTTTTTTTTTGTCAGTTATGTTTTTACATTTTATATGGTGTATAATGTGCATATCGTTTCTGCGATATTATGTTGAATGTTATTATAATATCACTTTTTTCGTATGTTTAACAATCTGAAGATGGAGGAAATCAATGTCATTCCTCGTCATATGTGAATTCAGTGTTTTAGATTTATATTTTAATATGTGAGTTTGAAATTTAGAAAATAAAAGATTTGATGATCGTCAAAAATTACTAATGGACCTACCAAAAACCCTGTTATAACTATCCAAATTTCAACTTATGATTATCTGTACCAAAACTGAATTTTAAATTTAAAGATTAAGGAAGGTCTGATATCTTCCACATTTCATTGGGTGTAGCACAACAAAATTACTGATCACGGAATATTTTTTACCATTATGTCTGTATGTATGACTGCATGAATGAAAGATTGCACCCGTGCCTCACGAAGATTAAAAAAGTCTAGGATCTGAGAGGTTACACACGTCTGGAGTAGGCAGGGGCGACCTTTATGCTGGCAAACAGTGCAAACGCAAATGGGTAGAGCAATTGGATGGTGTTGTGCATCAACCGGCTATGCGACATGATAAACATTTGGGATAATCGTATTCAAAGGTTTTATTACATTTTCAGCTCTAAAAACTGTAATTTAATTATTTCATTCATTGAAGCGCCAAACTGCACAAAGATGAGTGAAATATCTGGCGATTACCTGCGTAATGTGAAATTAAGAACCGCAGATTTGAAGATCTAGGTTTATAGCCTGTTGTTGCGAAACATAAAATCGCTGATGTGACTGATGGCGTTTAGATTTTTCATTAATTATAAGGATCTTTTTTACAGATTTGGCGCCAAAATTTTTTGTCAAAATTCTGCGTACACATAGAACATGGTCCAATGCAACTGATGGCGTCCATGTCTAATTTTTTCCAAAAATGGCGCTAAGCCGGTTGATGTATAACACCGTTCAATTTAACTAGGAAGAGACTAATTGTCCAATCAAAGCTACGGATTCGAGAGACTCAAGAACATTTGATCTGGTAGCCATGACTGATTGGTTGAAGCATAACCACCTAGAATTATCAAACGCAGGAAAACCACGTAGCAACTTTGCTTCCGCTTAAGCCTAGTCCTGTAGCTACCTCGAGTCATAGCCATCTAGAATTATCAAGTTTTACGCACACACGACGCAACGTTGCCTCTGTGCTTGGGAGTAGTCCGACGGCAATCCTGAGCCTTAGTTACATAATATAATGAAGACCTGTTACACGTGGCAAAGTACTCCATGTTTTTCAAAGTAATTCTGGAGCTACCCTCAACCTCAGCCAAATAGAATTATCAGGCCCTGCGGACATACCGGGGCTAATTGTCACTGTGCTTGAGAGTACAGGGACAATGTACTTGTCCCTGTACAATGTACAGTTAATCTTAGAATTATTAAGCCCTTCTGACACGTTGCAATGTTGCCTCTGCATTTAAAAGTAATTCTTCGGCTTTCACCACTAGACAGAGACACAGACCACTAGACACAGCATTGACCAGTAGAATTATCTAGCCCTGTAACACATGTTGCGTCTGGTCCTGAGACTTGTTCTACGGCTTCCCCGAGCCATAGCCATTTAGAATTGTCAAGTTGTTAGAATTTTGGAAAAGATTTTATGTATTTTTGAGATTAAGCTAAAAGATCTGCAGTTATTCAACGTGTCTCTAAAGCATTTTTTATTTGTTAGTGTAATTATTCTAACTACCCATTTCTTCTTCTTCTTCTTCTTCTTCTTGTTCTTCTTCAATATTTCTAATATATATTTTCATTAGTGGCTTAGTTCTTTTTCGTAATACTGTCCTGTTAATATAACTGCGTAACGCAACCCGACAGAGGTATGAAAAAGCAATCTTAACGGCCACTGGACGTTAATGAATTAACAACTACCAGCCGATAAGGAACCTCGTGATCTTCAAACAATTAGTCAATCTTCAAAAACAAATGGTAATGAACCAAAGGAAAATGATAAGATATAAAACAAGATACATAACACATACAAAAGGAATGTTCAACAGTTCGGTTAAACTATTCTTATTTTTCTACTACGGACGAGGACAACAAGGTTTTAACATGGAGAATTTTGAAAACGCTAGCGTAACTATTTTATTTACTGTATCAATATTCTTACAGTGACGCATATATTGAAAATCTTGGTATTCTTTCTCTTATCTTATCTTGGATTTCACGTGTAACAAATCAAAACTCGCATCACTTGCAATTCTCAAAACATCATCTGGAATATCGTCCACCATAAAATATGGATCATACATCTGGTTAAGTGTGTAGAAACAAAACTATAAATATTTTCACATAAGAAAAGATCCTAAAAATTCAACATGGCCAAGTTTCGGCTCTGCCAACCTTATTGAAATGAAACGCTAGGGTGCATTAAGGGGATACGGAATTGACTTTCTGTCAAAAAATAGATTTTCGGTATTTTATTTTTTATAAATGTTTATAATTTTCTTTTTAAATTGGCGTTTGAATTATGTTGATATCACTCTTACATTTATTATTTTTATTATTTATTTGTGAAGACCTCCTCTCATTGGGCTTAATCACTGTCTCCAATACTATTAGGTACTGAGACAGAATGAAGCACATAAATACTGAAAGACATAGCCAAGCACAAAATAAATTAAAAACTTTATATTGTGAAGCAAAACAATACGAGAAAGTCTCAAAAAGAAGTAATTATTGCTAAATTTTTTTCTGGTGAGGCAAGTTATCAATCTAGCGGGTGCGGAGGGATGTATTTTTAAAGCCCATTTCCCTAAAGTTTATATTTTTGATACTATAATTGACCTTTTCTCAGCTTACATGTGTAGTAGGGAATTAATATTTTCAGAAGTTGTTAATAAAGTTTTTCTACATTTACTGGACCAAAGTTTTTTCTGCTTATCTTAGTTTCATTCATTCTGCAAGCATGAATTTACTAGAAAACGCGGTAATCAGAATTGCACTATCTATATATCTTCAATACTAATATATAAAGACAGAATTACCTTGACTTACAGCGCGATAATCTCTGAATCCACTGAGCGAATACCGATGAAACTTTTGTGATATCTTCTTTTAACTGTCTGGAAAACTATTGGCTATGTTTTGTAACCATAAACCTTAATTTATTTACAAAACAATTACTTTTCTGGACATTTTTAGCCTAGCGTTACATCATAGATTCGAGAGTGCATCAATGTCAATAGTTTTGCTGCGCGCCACCAGAAGGCGACGTCTGAAATCTATTACTGATTTCATCAATGTAAAGAATTACGTATTTAGAGGACTGTCTGTTTATTTTTCACAGCCAGTTGTCTAACCCTAAATATTTGTTTTAGTATAATAGTAATAGTGTTTTTCCACTTTATTTAAAAAAGTAACTTGAATATTGATTTTACTTGCGTGTAGACGTGAGTGCATTAAGTGTACAAGAGACTAAATGTTTGGAAGATATCATATTCTGATGAATGTGGTTAACATATCCATAACAAGGCATGAATACACATATGTTTAATTGTAGTAAATTAAGCATAATTATTACGTATTTGCAGGTTAGGCGAGCGACAGTGCGATTTACGTGTTATTCTGAAACTGGGGGATGCATGCTTCTGGGAAGTGTTTTAATATTGTACAGAGTAGGATAGTAGAGAGTACCTTTGGGTGTTGAAGGAACGGTTAAATTTATGACAGTTCGGCAATAATGCAATTTTTAGAAAAACGACAGTACAATTAAAGTAAAACAGTATTGGTAAAAGGGTATTTGGAGGAATTTAATGTGTGACAACGCTGGTTTTGAAGGTTGTTACTTTAAATAATAGAAAAAGTGTTGTCAAGCCGGGATCCACTGTGATCTCGGATTTTTGGAGATATTATAATTGCATAAGTGGTTAATGGCTCCTTTTGGTCAGCCACAATTTATCAAGGATTCTAAATCAGGTACTAGAATCCAATTAAAATTATTTTAATTATTTCTAAACGTCGATTGATGCGGCAAGATCAATTTCAAACTATTCTACATAAATAATCGCGAAGAAAAAATATACGAAAAATAGTAAGAATTATAATGGGGCAATTGATTGAAAGTTTTGGTTTATAATACATAAAATTCCACAAACAGAATATACGTAAGTACATGTATTTAATTTTTTACTTTAGATTTGTTTATTATGTTCAGTTATAAAGAGAAAGAAGTTTGGGGGTCGAAACCACAAAAGGACTAAAATGTAAATATTTTTTAGTGAGAAGTGTTTTAGTGTGTACTTAAGACCAGATTTTTTCCAAATTGGAGCAAGACAGAGAGGCATGATAGCACGGAGGGAATATACAGCAGAATAGATAGGAGTAGGCTCTGCCACAGGGCGGGAATAGATGGAATTTCTATTTTTGTTTAATACAAAATTATGATAAATACCCCGGCAATGCGGGGTTCTTCAGTTAGAAAAAATAATATACAGAAAATTAATGTAATATATAAAAATCAATATTTGTTGGTTCGTGCTTAATGCGGCACCGTAGCAGATATCCAATTACAATAAAAATGTGTCAACATGTTGCTTATACTTGCGGGAAGAACATAGGCATAGAACAATTATTGTAACTCCACTAGATGGCGCTAGAGCCCATGATGGCTTTTCATTAAAATGCGATTCCCAATGCACATGAGCTTCATTGTTGCTGGACGTTTGCCGTGTGCTGTGGGGCGAGGTCGAGGAGATCAAAAGGTGCAGGCGGATCAAGTTGATGACAGGAAAGTGAAAATGAGACAGGGAAAAGAGAGAGGGAAAATAGAAAGAGGAAAAAATAGAGAGGGAAAATACAGAGAAGGAAATAGAGAAAGAAAGGGAAAATAATGAAAGAAGGAAATTAGAGAGAGTGAAAATATTGAAAGAGAAAGAAAATAGAGAGGGGGAATAGAGAGGGGGAAATAGAGAGAGGGGGAATTGGAGAGGGGGGAATAGAGAGAGAGAGGAGGAATTGGAGAGAGGGAAATGGAGAGCGAGGGAAATGAGAGAGCGGGAAGAGGGTCAGAGAGTGAGGGAAGAGAGAGACACAGGGAGAAAAGGGACAGAGGGCGGAAAGAAACACAGATGAAAAAGAGAGAGCGGGAGGGAGAGAGAAGAAAAAAGTGACGGGAAAAGACAGGGGGGAGAGGAATATTTCCTCAATTATTTCTTCTGCGGCAGCAACGCGCCGGGTACCAGCTAGTTTGAAAATATTGAAGAACAGTAAAACCTCGTCCTAAATGGCAATGGTATTTAAAAAATTTGGATCCGTTTTAAACTAGTAGTGCTACAGAATAATACAGACTTTCCCGAATTAGCTTTCTATTTCGTTGGGTCTGGGCTAGCTATTTGAAATTGCCACATACTCATGCCAGCTGCCATTTATCGCCGCCCAACGTACATTGTTTTGAAATTTTCTTGACTTTTCGGTTTCCTAATGGTAGCACGGAAATATTAATTTTTAAAATATTAAAGACTACTAAAACTTCATCCTAAATGGCAATTTTACTTGAAACACTTTAGCCGTTTTTAAGAAAATGGCGTTTAAGCGCTTCAAAAAATGCGAAATTTGAAGCCCTTTTTCACAGAAAAGATTTCGAAAAACGTCATTTGAAGTCATTTGAGCAACATTAACTTACAAATACAATACTGTACACAATTTGCTGGAAATGTGAATATTAACGATGTGAAAGATCTTTCAAAAAAATTACATTGATGTAATTTTTGCAAAAACAAAATAATACCCCAAATTTAACTTTAGGTTGTATTAAAGAGTGCAAAGAGGACTATCCATTCGAAAAGTCCGAGGAAAAAATTTGGAACAGTTTATGAGAAAATGGCTTTTGAGTGTTTCTGAAAATGCGAAATTTTGAGCTAGTTTTCACAGAAAACGGTTGATTTCTCGAGAAAATTTACTAGACATTATTTAAACAAATGTACTCGCTAATACAATAATGAGAACAAATTGCCACTAATGTAAATATTACCACAAATTAACATTACTTCAAATACTTTGAAACAGGGAACGCAATACACTGACTAAACAAAATATTTTAACAACAAACAATTAAAAAATGATGAACGCAAATTATAGTTTTATCATTCAATACTAAGTAGTGGCATTGCAATATTTCTACTACTACGGCAAGTGCAATGTTTCAATACTACGTAGCTGTTTCCAATAACATGGGAAAGTATGTGCTGTTGTTGCATCACTAGTTCGGTGTGAAGAACCAACAAAAACGGATTCTTTGCAAAATCACGTATTACAGGATTTGCTCCCCAAATTTAGCAACAGGATTGATTCACTTTTTCGTTACCAGAGCTTAGATAAAAGTTTGTCTGGCGAAAATTCGCCCATTTTGGTGCACGATTACATAACTTTCTCTTCGTACAAAGAATTCGTAAGGCAAGATAGTAAAAACATCATACAAATATAATAAAGTGCTAGAACTCGTCATAAAACAATATGTGGAGACGCCCCATATTAAACTAGTGGTGTTTCCACAGCACATACTTTCTGACATTCTCTCTAAATGCTCCGCAATATTATTTTTCCGCTCCTAGACGCGATCCCAAATCCACAGATTTAACTTGCTAATATTCATGCCACTACGCCACAAAAGCGCGCATGGACCGAATTCGGGCAAAGGGATAAACGGTAAATGTCCGATTGTTCGTGTAAAATATAACAAATAATTCAGGGCAAAGTATAAGAAAATTCCACAGTAGATACATTTTTTCCTTTCTCACTCATATTCAAAACGCCAAATTCAACACGGAGTGTTACCAAAGCACATATATTTTTGAATTTTTAAAATGCTAAGCAATAACATACATAAAACAGCAAAAGTGTTTTCAACCAGCAAGTTATTTTTTCATTCCGACACCGAACACAATTCCTCAAAGTTAACGTACTGGCGCTGATACCACTAACCAACACAAGCGCAGAGCGCTGGAAAAATCGTTGCTCAGCGCACGGTTACATAACATTCTTTTCTTACGAAGTAAGTATTCGTGAGGTAGAAAGTAATAATTCCAGAACCATTAGGGCTATGTAAGTTGATAGCATGGGTTGTATTTCAATTTAGTGTTCAAATACTCTTAATTTTACTTAAATCGGGTTATACAGATGCACACAAGACAATGTTTAAAAGATGCATTTTGGGAAAGCACAGGCAAGTCCTGTATATTTATCTGCATTGATTTTATTCGTGAGAAAAAGTACTTCAAATGATTTTCAATAAAGTTTCTACAATCGTCAATAGTTTTTTTGCTACAATACACTCATCAAATTAAAATTACTGTCTGGGATTCGAACCCGGCATCTTCCGAAAAGAAGCGCTCAATTCCAACACGCCTTACCCCCATTGGCATTGGAGCGAGTTGCGAATTGAGTACTTATATATTAAACAGAACGTAATTGTATCAGCTCTATCATTGGGAAGATGGTAATCGTCAACATGCGAAAACGCGACAAAGAAATGCAGAAGAAATGAAACGGGCGACAAAGAAATGCAGCGGTGAAAGGTTTACTCTAGATGCTATATCCGACGAACAAGAATAGAACTAGTAGTGCTACAAATGGCACAGACTTTACCGTACAGTTTTCTATTTCATTGGGTCTTCGCTAGCTGTTCGGAATTGCCACAAACTCTTTTTTGCCAGCTGTCATCTATCACTGCCAAAAGTACATTTTTCGGGGTATTTTCTTAATTTTTCGGTTTCATATTGGTCGAACGGAAACATTAATTTTAGAATATTGAAGAACACAAAAAAATACTCATCAATGGGAAATTGTTTAAAAAAAATTACGTGCCGTTTAAGAGGAAATGGCGTTTTAGCGCTACTAAAAATGCAAAATTTGAAGCTTATTTTCACAGAAAATATTTGAGATTTCGAAATACTTTATTTGAAGTTATTTGAAGCACTTACACTCACAAATATAATAATTTTCACAAATTGCTGATAATGTGCATATTAAATATGTGAGAGATCTTTCAAAAAAATTACAATTATGTAATTTTTGAAAAAACCAAAAAATAACTCAAAATAAATTTTATTCTATACTAAAGAGTGTAATTAGCACTATCCGTTAGAAAAGTTTAAAGAAAAAAATTTGCAGCCCTATATGAGAAAATGGCGTTTGAGCGTTTCTGAAAATGCGAAAATTTGAGCTACTTTTCATTGAAAACGGTTGTGTTTCCGAGAAACTTTATTTGACATTATTTAAAGCACATGTACTCGTAAATATAATAATGTGAAGAAATTCTCGCTAATGTAAATATTATCGACGTGAGAAACATGTGAAAAAATTTACATTTTTGTAATTTTGAAAAAAAAACAATAGAGCAATATGGCTTTTGTGTCATCTGATAGAGTAAATTTACCACTATCACTACCAAAAGTTTAAAGAAAAAAATTTGGAGCTGTTTTTGAGAAAATCTTGTTTTGTAATTTTTTAAACTTGCACATATTGCACGAAAACTACTAAAATCTTGAAAAACATTTACATCACCTTCATGAAAGAACTCAATATGCAGATGAAATTTTATTTGAAGAAAAAATCTCTATCTTCAATTTTGTAGTTAGAGAAAGACGCCGAAAAAAACTCAAACTTTCAAAATTTTGCAAAAAATTCAGAGTTATCCGTGAAAATCGGACCTATGCCATATTAGTAACTGTATTTTACTCTATTCATACAAGAAAGTTAAAAAAAATTGGGGCAGTTTTTGAGAAAATTTTGAAAATCCCCGGGATGGGGGCTTTATATAAAGTACCTCCAAATGCAAAAGAATCTTTTTCAAAATCTGAAAGCTTTGACTAGAATCAGATCGACCGAGGAATATCCAATTTGGAAGAAACCGTACGTATGGTTTAGGCGCAAGCAGTGTTCACAGACGGACAGAGAGACAGACGGACGGACAGACGGACGGACAGACGGACGGACAGCCGGACGTTTTCCTTTCAATAGGTTTAACGGTATCAACGACCTTGAAAACATGGTTTCTGGCAACTCCACGTATTAGGGCATTTTTTTCTTAATTTAGCAACTGGTTTAATCCACTTCTTTGTTTTCACGGCCCGACAATTAATTTTTTTCCGCCGAAAATCGGCCATTTTTCCGCGCAGCATTACATAACTTTCCCTATATTAGGTATATATCTCCGTGTATACGTACACATACGGGAAAGTAAAAATAACTTCTGCAAGAAAGACTGTGCCATTCTGAAGCAGCACTAGTTTATTTATTTATTTACCACCCTTTATTACACATGTGGAAAAAATTTAAACAAAAAATTTGGAGCGGTTTCTGAGAAAAAGTTTTTTGTATATTTGAAGCAAAAACTATGCAAAAATGACTCGTTTTTGAGAAAATTTTTTAACACCGGTTTTATTTTCTCGCTTTTCGAATATCATATAAGAAAAGAAAGTTATGTAATCGTGGGGCTGAAAACGGCGAATTTTCGCCAGTAAAACTTTTATAGTTAGGTTCTGGTAACAAAAAAGTGGATAAATTCTATTGCTAAATTTAGAAAAAAACCTTATAACTCGTGGTGTCGCCAAAATCCGTTTTGTTGTTTCTTGATACTGAAAAATCGATTGACGGCAAAACGTCCGTCCGTCTGTCTATTCTTTTGTGGTCAACTCCAGCGCCTAAACCGTTCAGCCGATTTTCTTCAAAATTGATATTCCTTAATCGATTTGGCTACTGTCATGGCTCCTGGAAATTGAAACCGATATTTTAACTTTGGGGATACTTTACATGAAGCCATTGGGCATTTTCAAAGTTTTCAAAAGAAGGCTTCACATTTTTTTAAAAATTTGTTTGTTGAATGCAAATTACGTTTAAGAGAATGATATAGGTATCATTTTCGTTGATATCTCCAATTTTCCGAAAACTGCAAAAAACAATTTGAAAACTGCAAAACTGCAGATAAAGATTTTGCCTCAGACAAAGTCGGTTGTAAAAAAATAGCACTTTAAATAAGGTCATGTACACTTTTTTGAAGAAATAATTAGTTTTTGCGTAAATTGTGTTTGAACTTTACCAAAATTTTGTTTCTCGAAAGCCACTCCAAAGTTTTTTCTTTAAACTTTTTTCACTTACGTAATAAGGACGGTAAATATATGGCGCTAATCCTATTTCAGGGTGATGCTTTGTTTTTGAAAAATTTCAAAAAAATATTTTTAACATTACAAAATAGTAGATAAAGATTTTGGCCTCAGACAAAGTCTGTTGTACAAAATTAATTCTTTAAAAATGTCATGTACAATTTTCTGAAAAAGCTTGTAGTTTTTGCATAATTGGTGCTTGAAATTTGCAAAAAAATGTTTCTCAAAACCCTCTCCAAATTTTAAAAAAATGTTTTCCACATGTGTAATAAGACAAGAAGAATATAAACTAGAGGTGCTATAGAATGGCACGGACTTTCTCGCAGAACGTAGTTTTCTAATATCTTTATTTTGAACCAGTTTTTCTGTTGTGAATGATGGTCTTCCCAGATACCTTCTTTGGGCGCCCAAATGACATTTTGTTTCACATTCTTTGGATTTTACTACTTCCTAATGCTAGAAACAAAACCACTGTATACTTATTACTATTTTATAAGTGTGAATGCCATACATAACCAAGGTGATCACAGTCGCTAAATAGCGAGCATTGATTCAGTTCTTTCGAGGGAAGCTTCGCTGGTTCGAGTCCTAGTAGAGGAATATTATGTGTCAAAATTCTCTGTTGTCACAGGAAATAATTGAGATTTCTAGAAATATGATTGAAAACCGTGTGAAGCCATTTAAATCACAAATATTGATAATTACGATAAATGAACTAGAAGTGGATGTATGTAATTTTCCAATTTTCATTTTTTTAATAATCTTTCACATCTCTTTTGGGTACCATCATATTAATTGTTTTCCTATCGTGCATTTACCATTTTATGGCACGGTTTGATTTTTTTATGGCCCTGTTCGGCCCATATGGTTCTAATGTAGCGTAGTGGATAAGATTTCGAGTATCGGAACGGATTATATGTATGTTTATGTAGAAGTGTAATAGGTCCATTTTGAACTATGTAGAAGCAGTGCGAGAAAGTATGTGCTTTTGAAGCACCACTAGTTAAAGATCTAATTTTGTACAACAGACTTTGTCTGAGGTAAAATATCTGCAATTTTGCAGTTTTAAAATATTTCTTTGTAATTTTCAAAAAACCAAGTAATTTCCGGAATGTAGCACTAAGACCATATTTTTCATCGTCAGTCATTATATCGGTGAAGAAAATTCAAAGAAAAAAATTGGAGTGGTTGTTGAGAATTTTGTTTTGTAAATTTTAAGGGCAATTTACGCAAAAACTACTCTCTTTTTCAAAAAATTGTACATGACCTTATTTAATGTGCTAATTTTGTACAACCGACTTTGTCTGAGGCAAAAATCTCTATCTTCAATTTTGCAGTTTTGAAATAGTTTTTTACAATTTTCGAAAAATTGAAGATATCAACGAAAATGATACCCACATCATTCCCTTAAACGTCCTTCGCACTATTAAACAAAAAAAATTAATCAAAAAATTTGGAGCCATTTCTTTTTAAGTTTGAAAATCTTCGAAGAGCTTCATGTAAAGTACCAAAATTAAAATTTTGGTTTCAAATGGAATTCAAATATCTGGTTTCAAACATGGAATTTGACAACACCTCGAGATATAGGATTTTTTCTAAATTTAGCAATAGAATGTATCCACTTTTTCGCTACCAGACCCCAGGTATAAGAGTTTTTCTGGCGAAAATGTGCCGTTTCCTGGCGCACGATTACATAACTTTCTCTTCTTAGGATGTATTTGTAAGCCGAGAAACTAAAAAACAAAAGATAAGTAATCATTTATTATCAATATATATGCCAGCCAGTGAAAAATCACTTTTTGTTACCCCGGCGGTCGCATAAATAGGACCAAACTGTCGCCACCGAACGGAAGAAACAATACGCTGCGACCGTTACGAGGAAGGAGAAGGGAAGGGAATTTTACGCGAATTGGCAACTTTTTGACAGTCTCACAAAGGAATTGCCAACATCGATTTCCTGTGCTCACTGTAATTTATATAGCCAAAATACGAAGACTGAATATATCTGAAGTAAAAGGAAAGAAACAATCCCTCTTTTGGTTTTCAATATGTACAGAAATGAGGGTTATCACTAGTTCGCAACGACCTTTTCATTTAATTTAATATGCGCATTACTGCTCCGGGAATCATGTTGGTTTCGAAATCCACCACTTTAGTTATTACTCGAATATGACCTAGCTATTGATTGTTACGTGGTAAGAAAGAGTCGTAGTTTCTATGTCGCTATTTTGTGACATCGTCGTCGTTTAGTTCTGACAAGCTTTCGGAACATTAACATTTTGCAAGACTCCACGAGTCTGCGAGCAAACGTGAGAAGGTACCTAATGGGACTACAGCAGCATATACTTTCTCGCACTTAATAAACATTACGTAATATTGTAATAGTTCACTTTCTCAACATAATAGAGGAGTCTTCTATCATTAAGGTCATGCACATTTTCTTGGAAATATAATAATTCTCTGGCAATACTGCGAGCAATATGTGCAATTTTAAAAAATTATTAAAAAAATATTTTCTCAAAAACGGCTCCAAATTTTTTCTTTAAACATTTGGAAGGGATAGTGCTAAATGTACTCTATGAGATGACATGAACGCAATATTGCTCAATTACTTTGTTTTTTCACAAATTACAATTACAGTACATTTAGCACTATCCTTATCAAAAGTTTAAAAAAACAAATTGGAGCGGTTTCTGAGAATTTTTTTTTATTTTTTAAAATTCCATATGTTGCTTGCAATATTGCGCGAAAACCATTAAAATTTTCAAAAAATTGTACATGGCCTTAAAGAAAAAACTTAATATGAAGAACAAATTTTATTTGAAAGAAAAATCTCTATCTTTAATTTTGTAGTTGTAGGAAGCCGCCGTTGTAGTGGTTTTTCGGTATCAAAGACCCACAAAACGGAATTCTGGTTGCACCACGTGTTAGGATACTTCTTTTCTTAATTGAACAACTAGATTTATCCTCTTTTTCATTATCATGGCAATATATTAAGACCTTTTCTGCCGAAAATCCGCTCTTTTTGGCGCAGCATTACATAACTTTTTACTTTCCCGTATACGCACGTATTCACGGAGTGATATACGTAGTAAATGGAAAGTGATATAATGCTGCGCGAAATAATGGCCAATTTTCGGCGGAAAATATTCATTGCCGGGCCGTGATAACGAAGAAGTGGATAAAACCAGTTGCTAAATTAAGAAAAAAAACCCTAACAATTGGTGTATTTAGTAACCCTGTTTTGTGGGTCCTTGATACCGAAAAACCAATTGAAACGAAAACGACCGTCCGGCTGTCTGTCCGTCTGTCAGTCTCTTCGTCTTTGAACAACACTAGCACCTAAACCATACGTGCGATTTCTTCCAAAATGGATATTCCCGGGTCGATCTGGTTTTAGTCAAAGCTTTCAAATTTTGAAAAAGATTCTGTAAAATTTGGGGGTACTTTACATGAAGCTTCCCCGGACATTTTCAAATTTTTCTCAAAAACGGCTCCAAATTTTTTCTTTAAATTTCTTGTAAGTATAGGGTAAAATACACTTATTAAGGTGCTGTAGGTCCAATATTCACGGATAACTCTGAATTTTCGAAAATTGCAAAAGTTTAAAATTTTTTCGGCGTCTTTCTGGGACTACAAAATTGAAGATAGTGATTTTTTCTTCAAATAAAATTTGTTCTGCATATTGAGTTCTTTCGTAAAAGTCATGTAAATGTTTTTCAAATTTTAGTAGTTTTCGTGAAACAGGTGCAATTTTAAAAAATTGCAAAAACAAGATTTTCTCAAAACGGCTCTGAATTTTTTCTGTAAAATTTAGTAGGGATAATGGTAAATGTATTCTATCAGATGATATAAAAGCCATTGCTCAATACGTTGGTTTTTTCAAAAATTACAAAAATGTAAATTTTTTCCCATGTTTCTCATGTCGATAATATTTACATTAGCTGCGTTTTTTTCTTATTATTATATTTAAGAGTACATATGCTTTAAATAATGCCAAGTAAAATTTCTCAAAAATACAACCTTTTTGTGTGAAATGTAGCTCAAAAGTTCGCATTTTCAGAAACGCTTAAACGCCAGTTTCTCATATATGGCTGCAAATTTTTCCTTCAAACTTTTCTAACGGTTAGTGCTAATTACACTAGTATGGAGTAAAGTTTATTTTGTGTTATTTTTTTATTTTTTTCAAAAATTTCATAAATATAATTTTTTGATAGATCTGTCACATCTTTAATATGCACATTACAATTTGTAAAGATTATTATATTTGTGAGTGTAATTCCTTTAAATAACTATAAAAACAAGTATTTTGAAAACTCAAAAATTTTCTGTGAAAACGAACTTCAAATTTCGCATTTTTAGCAGCGCTAAAACGCAATTTTCTTTAAAACGGCACACAATTTTTAAAAGAAAATTGCTATTTAGGACTGGTTTTTTGTGATCTCTAATATTCTAAAATTAATATTTTCGTTCTATCAATAGGAAACCGAAAAATTAAGAAAATGCCAATAGTATATTATGCAATTAGTTTATAATGTTGTCTTTTTTGCACGAATAAGATATTACCGAACGAACGACGTTACGTGTGAGTTCGGTAATAACTTCTTATGAGTGCAAAAAAGTAACTTTATAAACGAGTTGCATACACTATTTTTTGTATAACAGTATTATAAGGATATAAGGAAGCGAAATTAATTCGGGTATTAAGTTGTAATTCGTAGTTGTATTAGTTCTCGAATTCAAGTTTTGATGTCATGAATGCTCCCTAAGCAACTAATTTGTTTACAAATGGCAATTAGTTTGAATATCGCTATTCAAACATAATGGATTTGCCCAGAGAAATTGTCGAAGCAGCTGCAAAAGCAGAAAATGCTATGATACAGGAAAAGTGTTGCAAACTTTTAGAAAGGGTACTTTAAGTTTAGGAAATGGATGGATGAAAAATATGCAAATATATTATGCGAAGCTATTGTTCTTTCGTATCTGTTGGAGCAGTTTGGTCAAGTTAGTATGATGCACATGCTAGAATAAAGACGTTTGTTAATTTAATGCATGCTTCTTTAAACATTAAGTCCATAGCATGTTAAGCGTCGACATCATGGTGTACTTATTCCAAATTAAAGGCAATGCTAAAGATCAAAGAGAATATTGATATTGGAACTTTTCATAATGTAAGTTTACTTTTGAAACAAGCAAATGTGGGATATCAACCTATAAAGGCAGTGGTATTTTCTCAACAAGGTGTAAACACATTTCTTACAAAAGCTGATGAAACTTTTCTTTTAATGAAGGTATAATAATGACAGTGGCAATAATAGTTAAGTTTTATTTATTAACTGATGGACTGAATTAATAACTGGTATGATTTTCAGGTTGTTGCCATTTTTGGCATATTTGGTGCTTGTAGACGTGTCGAATTGTACAATTTGTGCAACAACGATGTGAAAGAGAAAGGTTCTGTTTGGATAGTGAACATTAAAGTGACAAAAAATGACAAGCTCGGAATATTTACTATCGTATCCAGTGAAGAATTTAATAATGTTGAAGTTTGTAAAAAATACATTTCCTTAAGCCCCTACAAGTTGAACACAAAAAACGTTTTTTGTTTTTAACAATCATGGCAAATGCAGCTGCAATCCAATTGATATCAACACATTTTCGAAAATACCGAAAAATATTGCAAATTTTTAAAAATTACCAAATGTAGAAAAGTACTCTGGTCATTCGATTAGGAGAACATCCGCGACGTTTCTCGCAGATAATGGTGGAGATATCACTACACTTAAACGTCACGGAGGGTGGCGGTCTACAAGTGTAGCCGAGTCATGCATCGAAGAATCGGTGAATAACAATATTCAAATAGCTAACAAGATATTGGTTAGTGCAGAAAGCAAAGAAAGAAACAAGCATTTTAGGTATAAATGAATGTTCTGGAGTGTCACTGACCAATTTATCAAATTGTACAATTAATGTACATGTTCACAAGAATTAATTTGATGTTTTTGTTGTTCTTATTATGTTGTTCTTGTTATATTAACAAATAAAAACAAAATATAATATTAAAGGAGTAATAAATTAATAAAACAGCAAGTTTTTTCACAACGTATTTGATTTTACTGCGAACATTGCAATTATTTACATGGTACCACTGCCTTCTTTAAACTCCATAACTGATCAACACTCCATAACTGGTGAACACTCATTTTCTTGCCAAACAATTTAAAGCCATTTTAGGGTATGTTTAATTTAATCTTTTTAGGGCATGGTTTTGGTAGATTGGCTCTAGTTTTTGAGATAATAAAAATCGTATCGAAAAATATTATTTTATTTTATTGAATACAGGCTATTCGTAAATTGCATAACACGTGAATTAAATGTAACTAGATATGCCTATTTATACAAAATTAAACTCTTGAAATAATTAATGTTAATATAGTCAATATATTTACATTTACGGACTGCAATGAATCACAAAACATTGTATGATATCCTTTTATGCCGCAATTCAGGGCAATCACGTTAATTGCTCCAATAGTAGTCTGCCATTGTGTCTATCCCATCTGCCCTGACATCTAACTTCAATTTTCGTTATTTCTTGATGGAACTGCCCTTTTTGTTCCTCACACATTTTGCTAAAATTTTCTGGAAATTTGTCTCGATGGTTATGGAGATAGTGTACCTTAATGCTCACAGTTGCACCCAAATTTTGAAAGTTTAAAAACAAGTCTGGCACCAGCTTTGGATAATTTTCTGCTTTATGATTACCCAAAAAAGTTCTTGACAACTATGACAAAACCTGTACTAATAACCAATAACGTGTTATTTTCGCTTCCAGTGTCAGACATTTTTCTTTTAGTCAGGATCCTAAAAGTTAGCTGCTTTGTTTGGCAAAACTGAGGTCATGTTTAAAATCACGGAGCTTATCTTGGAAGAAGTGCTCCTTTGTAACAACACTTCCATCGTATTTACTGCCACTGCTAACTCTTGAATTGCACCCCAGAATCTGTATATCCTCACCACAAGACACAGGACTTCCATTGAGTGTAGTGAACATCAGGTCCATGTGGCACAGGTCGCTTTGCTGATTCCAAATCAGGGTACCTGTCCTTTTTCTTGTAACGATTGAAGGCTTTTACGTTTACAGAACAAAAATAACAATCATAATGATTTTAGGGTTCTAGCCATACACTCAGTACACCGAATTTTAAACTCTTCAGGTTTCCAGTGACGGAGCCACTCCACACAAGTTTTGCATACCTCATCAGGAGCCCACGTCGTATCTTGATCCCCCAGTTTTATACCAAAATATGTTTCGTATATTTTTCTACAGAGTTTGTAATAGTTCTTTTCTGTTTTTGTAGCGTAAATTCCCCACAAATGTAGTCAAATATATTAAAGTCGTTCAAACAAGGCCTTCCTGAAGAACTCATTGTTTTGTAACAAAAAATGTATAATTAAAGTATACTGAAAATAATGGGATATTCAATGTTTAAAATGAAAAAAAAGGTTTGTATAAAGATAGATATTTGCATTAGATGCTGTGAGTTTTGTGATTCATTACAATGTTCATATCAAAAAATCTAGAGCCAATTCGGCTCTAGCAATGACATATCTGGATTCAGCGTACCCGATTTACTGTAAATTCGTTGCAAATTCCTGGGCAAGTAAAAAAAATTGTTTTGTTGAGCAGTGTATTATATAGGGGCCGTGACTATTACGTCAGTGATGGCTCATATTTCGTGCAGAAAAGCAATGACGTAATGATTCGTGCAATAATATGCCATATTATGAACGATTTTGTTAATGGAAAAGGGTTGTTTATAATGTTGGTATACAAAAATATGTACTTTTGGCGGTAATAGTTGGCAGCTGGCAAGAAAGAGTATGTGGCAATTCCATATAGCTAGCGAAGACCCAAAGAAATAGAAAACTAATACTGGAAAGTCTGTGCCGTTCTGTAGCACCACTAGTTCTATACTATACGTATGTATAAAATAGGAAAAGTAAAATAAATATTCTTGTACGATTGGAGCGCAAAGCTTTTAATTTAATGGTTTACGCGTTGATTAAAAGTGTTAATTAAAAAAATATATTTTTTTAATCTTTTTGAAAATCTCTCACATATTTTTTACATTTACAATAAGCGTGATTTCGTATAATTTCATGACTTTTTGCATACAAGTTCTTGACATGATTTTGAAGTTTTCAAAATCTCAAACGTAAAAATGTGTAAATAGGAATCTAACTGCGGAGTTTTAGACATTCTTGAACGATATTTTCTAAAAAAAAATCGGCCTTAAATTATCGTTAGAATTTAATTATGTAAATTGAGACTTTCTGTACTCGTACATTGTAGTCAGCATTCCTTTTAATCGTCTCCTATATTATTTCAGTAGTAAATCCTTCCCTTAGCGGCTCTCACACGCAACTAATCTTTGTAAATGAAGTCTCTAAAAAAAGAGAATTGCAAGGAGACATGATGAATTGCACATTGATTTTTAAAAAATATCAAAGATTTGTTTAAAAAGCAGTTAAGTATTTATGTAAAATGCAACCCGCAACGCGCGTCAGAATTTTTAAATATCGTTAAATAACTCCTAAACGAATCATTCTAGGGCTTTACAAACTAAAAGAAACATTTATCACACCTTAATATTCAGGATGAGATCGTGTTGTCTATTCTATTTTTGCTGGTTCGTCGCTTCTTGATTCTATCCCCCCTGTTCAGAGCCTATAAAATCTGCAGCTGTATGTGAAATTACTAACTACTTGATATTCTATGAGATTTAATTACACGGATGTACCTCTTTGCTCCATAATAATAAAGTTGAATAAGAATAGTTTGTATTGACAAGGGTGTATTATATTGATATCAATTACAAGGTGACGTGTAGAACAAGTGACGGAAGATAAGAGGGTCTTGAAGAAAAAATTAATACTACAGGCTTTCCATATGGAAATGGAGAAATAAGGAGGAGGGTGGGGTATTGCATGCGAGAGTTCTCGTACGGGAAAGCTAGTATTAATTCTTAGACACTCACTTCACTCCTCTTCGTGCACGTTATTTCCACTGCCGCGCAATATTTGAGAATGTATGAAATCAGTATTACTTTCTTTTCATAGTTAGAAGCTCCTCTGGCTACTTCCGCTGTCCTACGTAAATTTATGACAATTGAAGACGTCAGTGGTTGCCCTTTTTCTTTATTTGGAGTCTCGTTTGCGAGGTTGTGAATTGATCGCGGGTTGATGCACAGATGCTTTTCTTGGCCTGAGTGTCTTCGCAGTCATTGGTATTACTCTCGTTGCCATGGCATATTTGTTGATCGGTCTCGAGTGTCTGGTGTTCGCAACGCCAGATGTCGTTGGTGATTAGACGTTTTTACAGTTCCTAAGATACAGAGAGTAGCGCATTCCATTGTTCCACCGATCCCGCCATTTTATGTCCAGTAGTCAGGAAAATTGGAACTCAATTATAGTCTGCATGTTGCTAACCATGAATCTACTGCAAAACCCATATCAATATTTTTGAAAATCTTCGTAATGTCATCAATTGTTATAATTTCCCTTCAGTTCTTGATTTGTACCTGACGAGGTTGTTGGGTGAGAGGATATAAAATGGCGGCGTTTGCGCTACTCTCTATATCTAGGAACTCTAGACGTTTATCACGGGTTGATGCTATTACAGATGCCTTTCTTTGTCTAGGTGGCGGCTAGTCGCAGTGATTCTCATTATCTCCGCTGCCATGGCGAATTTGGTGCTTGGATTCGCATTCCTGCTGTTTCGAGCGCCGAATGTCGCTAGTAAACGGTGGTGTGACAGTGTACGGACTACGCCAGAGTGGATGCAGATGTCAGATGGAAATATACAGTTTTTATTGTCACCCGATGACACATTTTCCGAAGCTGACGTTGGTGATTTTGAGATAGAATCATCAAAAGTGTGGCTTCCGCCCTTGCCACCGTCCCATCCGTCAAGGGCCGCCCTTCTAGAAGTGAGTATTTTTAGCCACAATGTTTCTGACTGTAATTCATATATTATACTTTAATGTGTCAAGGTTTTCGTCTAAGATAATGAATTACCAATAAAAAAGTTATACAACAATTAAGGTTATAATACAATGAATAAAGAAAGGTTCTCTAAATGTGGGTTTTCAGAAACAATGTGCTTCCTTCAGGGTATCTAGCAATGTATGCATTTAAAAAAATTACAATGTACTTGTGAATTGGAAGATTTACCAGCTTTGCAAATCGACCACCACAGCGCGACATCCTCCTCCTTTTCTCCACCACACTTCAAAGCAATCACGTCAACACACAACAACTTACGCAGACTTCGCCTCACCGGCACCCAATTGCACAGCAGCAGGAGGCACATCTCAACACACATCATCCTCGACGCAGTCCTCCGGCTCGCTCACCTGCACCAAACGACAAAGTACTCGCCACGTCACAACACAGCACCGACACCATAGAATAAATACTACACAGAAAGGAAAGTAGACGGCGGCTCCTTCGATTGTCAGTGAGCCACTGCGCAGCGCGGACCGCCATCTTGAAACTGTGGAAAGGAACCGCAGGAGATAGCTCAAACGCCATTTTCTCAAAAACTGTACCGAATTTTTTCTTCTAACATTTTCAAAGGGTAGTGCTAATTGAACTGTTTATTATGACATAAAATTCATTTTTGTGAATTATATTTTTTTTTCAAAAATTACACAAATGTAACTTTTCTTAAATATCTATCACGCCGTTAATACGAACATTTACAGCGATTTTGAAACACTGTTGCATTTGTGAGTTAAAGTGCTTTAAATGATTGCAAATAAAGTTTTCCGAAAACCCAACACTTTCCTGTGCAAAAGAGCTTCGATTTCGCATTTGTAGTAACGGTTAAACGATATTATCTTTAAAAAGGGTTCAAATTTTTTAATGAAATTTGTCATTTAGGATAAGGGTTTACTCTTATTTAATATTCTGAAAGTAATATTTCGGTTATACTATTAAGAAACCTACAAATTGAGAAAATTTCAAAAAAGTTAATTCGGGCAGAGATATAGGGCAGCTGGCTAGAGTCTGGAGATAGATGGCACCTGGCAAGTCTGATAAATTAGCCCACACCAAAGAAAATAGAAAACTAGTACGAGAAGGTCTGTGTATTCTGTAGCACTAGTTATGTATTTAGTATAATTCTTTACCTTTCTATCTCTATTTTTTATTAATATTTGCCTATGTGTGATATTCATATTTGCCTATACTAAGCAAATGTCGCTCAGGTTACGTATGGTTGTCCTAGTTATACACACACCAAATATTTGTACCAACGTGAAAACGTAAATAAAAGACACCTTCAACATCGTTCACCACATAACAAATGCCGGGCTGTACAGCAGTTTACACACTTTGAATATGATGATATCGATGCACGGATTGTGGGTAGCTTTCCTTTCTGTGTAGTAGCTATTCTGTGCCGACACCATAGCACGTCCCTCCCCTCGCTCTCACGTCCTCCCTACGGCCTCCCTCGCTCTCTCATGCAACTCCCTGTGCCCATTCCGAAACACAGGCTTGTGCATCATCACCGTACGCACTCCCAGGAAACCTACTGCACCATGAACCAATCCACGCACAGACCCTCCTCAACACACGACCTGGGCCATCCGGGTGACGTTTCGATAAACAAACATATCTTGTCTTCTCCAGAGGGTAGCGCAGAACTTTTTAGCACCCCCCCTCCAGTTACCCTGCAGAGGCAGTACTCTGTTCAATAAAACGGATACGATTTTGGCTGCAGCCGACTAGGCTTGTGCAGTGGAGAAAGGGCCTAACTTAGAGAAACTACGTGTCTATAAATTAAACCATTTACAATGTCATTTTTGGTGATGCTTAGTTTAAAGTTCTTTGTAATGTTGTTCTTGTCTTCTTCGTCTTTTTACAATCATGCACACTAACATTTCTTCAAACGGTAGGTGTCTACCCGAGAGTGATGAAAAGTCGTGCAATTTCGTGTTATTCAATTTTATTGGGTCGCATGGTCTTTTTTATTCTCTTTTATATGCTTTAAACCACGTGTTGCTACGTTTCTTTGTTTTTGAGAAAATACTTTTTTTCGAAGGGAGTATTTACATTAATTAATTGAAAAAAAGGAATTTTGAAAATACATTAATTTGTTGAAGAGTTATAATGTTTAAAGTAAAAACCTGCATTTTTGCCAATTATTTATAAACAGATTTTAAAAAGTATTTGCTTACTCTAAAAGCATAAAGAAATTAAATGTACAAAGGGAAACAAAATAGATCCAAAGTTGAATTATATTTCTCGGATAGACAACTACCTTAACCCACATGTACAACACATAACTCATTCATTCTTAAACTTCGCTGCACTATTTACGCTGTACACTCGTTATTCGCCACGGCGCGGCGGCCTCGAGCGTCCGCGGCCTCGAGCGGCCTCACGCGGCCTCGAGCCCACTTGACTCGAGCGTCCGCGGCGCCGCGCTGTCTGCGTTGCCTGGCCAGCGGGCGCGCTTCCGCACCTCCCGCGCGGCGACAGCCCCCGCGCACTCGCTGCTCGGCCACCTTGTGCGGGGGCAGAGCGCGGAAGGTGCAGGCGGCGACGCTCTGAAAGGCCCTGTGCACGCCGCTACGCTGGTCTGGCGCACTCTCTGAATCTGAATCAGTGAAATTGTCGCTGATTCAATCAGAGAGAGTCGAAGTCACTGATATCTTCAGTCGAAATGGGTAGTTTCGCTGACAATCAGCGAATATGCGAACCTTTTCATAAAGACCGCCAGCATTTCACTTGTCGTCAGTGGTAAAAGTGCCGCGCCACCATCGCTTACTGATCGTTCAGTCGTCACGTTGAACTAGTTGTCACAGATTTCACTGATTCAAACAGAGAAGTTTAACTGATTCAAAAAGTACGCCCGATTTTCACTGATTTGTTTCAGTTCAATTCACTGATTGTCAGTGGCAGGGTTATAACTGACGCTATCAGTGAATAGTCACTGTCAATCCGTAGTTTTTCACTGATTCAGACTGAGAGAGCAGGACGCGCGGAGCGGACGGCCGCAGCGCCCTCGCGAGCGCCGTCTCTGCCCGCCGCTGGAGCGCCACCAGTAGCTGGTACGCACGCCCAAGACTCTGAAGACGTTTTTGGGAGTGCGGTTCGGTTGGCAGTTGGAAAGATGTGAGCGCCGCTCTGTTCTCTGCCCTTACGGGATAGATCCCAAATGTGCGTCTCAGGAAGATTGCACTTTCAAATAGTTTCAGACCATTGTGCAGTTCTCTCATCTCGTAGAGATGAACGAAATTCTCTGCCTAATCTGTGCTCCTCCGCCAACGGGATCACCGTAGCAGTGATAACCTTTAACACGTTCACTGCCGGTGGCGCTTTAAAGCGTCAAGTTTAGACGTGCAGCGGTGCCGCTCACGCTTATAAGCGTTATACATTCATACTGGTCCTACACTGTGTTTCTCAGGTGGCACTGTCGAACATTTCATTTCGAGCCAGCGGCAGTCAACGTGTAAACAGTTCTGCGAAGATCGCTTAAGATCCTTCTTTGCTCATCTGTGAACTCAGGGCGAGAATTCAATACTCGAGTGACAGTTGTATTTTGCTTGAAAACCAATTTCAACGTTACGGTGATATGATTCACTGCTTCAACTATCACAGCTTCCGTATCTAGTGCTTTTTGCTCAAGCTGAATATTCAGCTGCGTTGTGATACCTGCCCAGTCTGTGTCACTCGAGCTCGAAAGTTAGCTTGGCTGCACGAGACGCCACTGCACATGTTACTGCATTATGATCGGAATCCAGTGCGGCGATTGAACTGGGAACCACGCATTCAACGCCTTTCAAGATAAGAAAATCAATAACGTCTGGGTTCCGATACCATACTGTCGGAAAATGCGTAGTGCTATTCGGTGCGCAGATCTCTACGCCCTGCCTTGAAGCTACAAGATTAAGGCAATTTTATTGCCGTTTCCATTAGCTCCGAGGCCGCCCGAATTCCTATGTCTAGCAACAAAGTCACCCAAACGGATGACTTCGGAATTTAATGCAAGACGTACGTAATTCCAGACGGCTCCAAGGTTTTTTTCGTCTTAGCCGAAGGTTAATGTGCTTGCAGGTTGCACGCATTTCGCATTTTACTCCTGTGTGTAAGTGGCTGGTGTGGGTTCGTGTCGAATATTAGTCAGTAGCCAAATCGGCATTTGTGTTTAGTCGCGTTAGTGACTTGGTTGAGGTATGATGTGTGTTGCAATACTCCCTGAAAGTATCCGAGGGGAGTGCTTGTCTTTGTCCTACAGTGAGAACATGAGCTAATTGTTTAAGCATTGCCGGCGCTTTGCTGATTTAAAAGGCCGCTAAAAGATAGCCGTCTCAAGCACTGAGTGAAGAGTCGACATCGAGTTACTTCCTGAGGACTTTCAATCGTTTCCTAAACGAATGGCGCGCTATTAGACTCAGAACTCTGTTCTGAACTAGCCCAAGTGTATCCATGTATACCTGTGCTGTAGTCTACCACGGTGTAGATGGCCACAAACCGGCAACACGTTTTGTAGAGTGCCAGGCGAAGTTCCAAGGTGAGTGAAGGTTCCCTCAAAAGAGGTTGTAGAAGTCGAACTCGGCTGAAGTTTAATCGAATTCGCCTGCCATGTAAATGCCAGTGCATCCTTCTATCAAAAGTGACGCCTAGGTAAGTTTGCTTTAGGTGCCCACTTGAGTTGTAGCAACGCCATTGGTCGAGAAAACCGCCTAAAGGTGTAGGCATTGGGGAGACGGAAAGAGGGCCGAGAGTCCCTCGGACCTACTTCGAACGGCCCTCTGACGGGTTTTCGGACTCGTCATGACAGTGGGTCGTTACCACTCAACGGGTATTTGAGTGGGGTTCGCCCCGTGCAACTGGCGCACTTGAAAGAAATCGTACTGACGTCTGGCCAGTAGGGATGTGAGCTGGAGCACCGCGGCTTGACTCAGGCATTGTATGGACAGGGTTTTGGATGCGTGCCGACGTGATTCGGTCGCCCCGCTACGACGGGTAGGGCCGTTAAGTGGCATTGTCCACACCACGGGGTGCGGATAGATCCTAAGGACAAGGCATCCAGCAGGAGCTTGCTCTCCCTCAGATATACAAGTTGAGATTCGGTCGAGAAGACCAAGAAGCCCCGCTCCGAAAGCGCATAGGGCCACTCTCATTGCAAAACAAATGATTGTGCTTTTTGCTAAAACCCTAAAAAGTACTAACTTGCCTCGCAAGCAAGACCTCGGAAAAATTTCAAAGTCATGAGAGGAAAATATGAAAATAGTCCATAAAAGACGGATCGGACGGAAAAGAATGTTCAGGGACGGCAGGGCGTTGAGCGGTCGGAGCTGGCGGTCCTCGTCATCTGCGAAGGTGTGCACAACGCGTAGTGGAAACGCAGCCCCACCCCGGTGGGTATCCGAGGGTATTTGGTGACATCTAAAGTTTCTTTGATCCGTTTGGAAAGGATAAGGAAGGACTACTCATACAATTATGTACACGGGCCTGATAGGCCGGTCACCTAAAACAATCACAGCCTGGCCCATTTTGTATACACACAGCATTCTGGCGCAGTACAGCCCATAAGAAGACCAAGATATGTAGGTCAAAACATCGACAACTCCTATTATGCACCAAACACACGTCCTATTACACACCAATTAACTACACAAAAAATGTATCTTTGCTCAACAGATATAAATGTGGGGAGAGAGAGCGTGGGATGGCGAATCTGATTTATTAAGAGACGTGCATGCATTGCAGAGAGGCACCATGAAGGAGGTAAAAAGGCTTTGACGCAAAGGGATGCGTGGCCGCATGAGCCCCCTCCGCCGTGGGAGGGCGTGTGGTGGGCGCTGGCCGGGAAGGGCCATCGTGGGCAGTGGAGGTGTGTGTGTGTGTGGTGAGGTGTTGGTTCTTTGTTGTGTTGCGCAGTGGGGGGCGTGGCCGCCTGGGCCCCCTCCGCCGTGGGAGGGCGTGTGGTGGGCGCTGGCTGGGAAGGGCCATCGTGGGCAGTGGAGGTGTGTGTGTGTGTGTGCTGAGGTGTTGGGTCTTTGTTGTGTTGGGCAGTGGGGGGCGTGGCCGCCTGAGCCCCCTCCGCCGTGGGAGGGCGTGTGTTGGGCGCTGGCTGGGAAGGGCCATCGTGGGCAGTGGAGGTGTGTGTGTGTGTGCTGAGGTGTTGGTTCTCTGTTGTGTTGTGCAGTGGGGGGCGTGGCCGCCTGAGCCCCCTCCGCCTTGGGAGGGCGTGTGGTGGGCGCTGGCTGGGAAGGGCCATCGTGGGCAGTGGAGGTGTGTGTGTGTGTGTGTGCTGAGGTGTTGGTTCTTTGTTGTGTTGTGCTGTTGGGGGCGTGGCCGCCTGAGCCTCCTCCGCCGTGGGAGGGCGTGTGGTGGGCGCTGGCTGGGAAGGGCCATCGTGGGCAGTGGAGGTGTGTGTGTGTGTGTGTGCTGAGGTGTTGGTTCTTTGTTGTGTTGGGCAGTGGGGGGCGTGGCCGCCTGAGCCCCCTCCGCCGTGGGAGGGCGTGTGGGTGGGCGCTGGCTGGGAAGGGCCATCGTGGGCAGTGGAGGTGTGTGTGTGTGGGCTGAGGTGTTGGTTCTTTGTTGTGTTGTGCAGTGGGTTGCGTGGCCGCCTGAGCCTCCTCCGCCGTGGGAGGGCGTGTGGTGGGCGCTGGCTGGGAAGGGCCATCGTGGGCAGTGGAGGTGTGTGTGTGTGTTCTGAGGTGTTGGTTCTTTGTTGTGTTGCGCATTTGGGGGCGTTGGCCGCCTGAGCCCCTCCGCCGTGGGAGGGCGTGTGGTGGGCGCTGGCTGGGAAGGGCCATCGTGGGCAGTGGAGGTGTGTGTGTGTGTGTGTGCTGAGGTGTTGGTTCTTTGTTGTGTTGCGCAGTGGGGGGCGTGGCCGCCTGAGCCCCCTCCGCCGTGGGAGGGCGTGTGGTGGGCGCTGGCTGGGAAGGGCCTTCGTGGGCAGTGGAGGTTGTGTGTGTGTGTGCTGAGGTGTTGGTTCTTTGTTGTGTTGCGCAGTTGGGGGCGTGGCCGCCTGAGCCCCCTCCGCCGTGGGAGGGCGTGTTGTGGGCGCTGGCTGGGAAGGGCCATCGTGGGCAGTGGGTGTGTGTGTGTGTGTGTGTGCTGAGGTGTTGGTTCTTTGTTGTGTTGCGCAGTGGGGGGCGTGGCCGCCTGAGCCCCCTCCGCCGTGGGAGGGCGTGTGGTGGGCGCTGGCTTGGAAGGGCCATCGTGGGCAGTGGAGGTGTGTGTGTGTGTGTGTGTGTGTGCTGAGGTGTTGGTTCTTTGTTGTTGTTGCGCAGTGGGGGGCGTGGCCGCCTGAGCCCCTCCGCCGTGGGACAGGGCGTGTGGTGGGCGCTGGCTGGGAAGGCCTTCGGGGCAGTGGAGGTTTGGTGTGTGTGTGTGCTGAGTGTTGGTTCTTTGTTGTGTTGCGCAGTGGGGGGCGTGGCCGCCTGAGCCCCTCCGCCGTGGGAGGGCTGTGTGGTGGGCGCTGGCTGGAAGGGCCATCGTGGCAGTGGAGGTGTGTGTGTGTGTGTGGCTGAGGTTTTTGTTCTTTGTTGTGTTGCGCAGGTGGGGGGCGTGGCCGCCTGAGCCCCCTCCGCCGTGGGAGGGCGTGTGGTGGGCGCTGGCTGGGAAGGGCCATCGTGGGCAGTTGTGGTGTGGTGGAGGTTTGTGTGGTGTGTGTGTGCTGAGGCTGTTGGTTCTCTTTGTTGTGTTGCGACACTGTGTGGGGGGCGTGGCCGCCTGAGCCCCCTCCGCCGTGGGAGGGCGTGTGGTGGGCGCTGGCTGGGAAGGGCCATCGTGGGCAGTGGAGGTGTGTGTGTGTGTGTGTGCTGAGGTGTTGGTTCTTTGTGTTGTTGCGCCAGTGGGGGGCGTGGCCGCCTGAGCCCCTCCGCCGTGGGAGGGCGTGTGGTGGGCGCTGGCTGGGAAGGGCCATCGTGGGCAGTGGAGGTGGGTGTGTGTGCTGAGGTGTTGGTTCTTTGTTGTGTTGGCGCAGTGGGGGGGCGTGGCCGCCTGAGCCCCCTCCGCCGTGGGAGGGCGTGTGGTGGGCGCTGCTGGGAAGGGCCATCGTGGCAGTGGTAGGTGTGTGTGTGTGTGCTGAGTGTTGGTTCTTTGTTGTGTTGCGCAGTGGGGGGCGTGGCCGCCTGAGCCCCCTCCGCCGTGGCAGGGGGCGTGTGGTGGGCGCTGGCTTGGAAGGGCCATCGTGGGCAGTGGAGGTGTGTGTGTGTGTGCTGAGGTGTTGGTTCTTTGTTGGGTTGTGCAGTGGGGGGCGTGGCCGCCTGAGCCTCCTCCGCCGTGGGAGGGCGTGTGGTGGGCGCTGGCTGGAAGGGCCATCGTGGGCAGTGGAGGTGTGTGTGTGTGTGTGCTGAGGTGTTTGTTCTTTGTTGTGTTGCGCAGTGTGGGGGGCGTGGCCGCCTGAGCCCCCTCCGCCGTGGGAGGGCGTGTGGTGGGCGCTGGCTGGGAAGGGCCAATCGTGGGCAGTGGAGGTGTGTGTGTGTGTGTGCTGAGGTGTTGGTTCTTTGTTGGTGTTGCCAGTGGGGGGCGTGGCCGCCTGAGCCCCCTCCGCCGTGGGAGGGCGTGTGGTGGGCGCTGGCTGGGAAGGGCCATCGTGGGCAGTGGAGGTTGTGTGTGTGTGTGTGATGAGGTGTTGGTTCTTTGTTGTGTTGCGCAGTTGGGGGCGTGGCCGCCTGAGCCCCCTCCGCCGTGGGAGGGCGTGTTGTGGGCGCTGGCTGGGAAGGGCCATCGTGGGCAGTGGAGGTGTGTGTGTGTGTGTGTGCTGAGGTGTTGGTTCTTTGTTGTGTTGCGCAGTGGGGGGCGTGGCCGCCTGAGCCCCCTCCGCCGTGGGAGGGCGTTGTGGTGGGCGCTGGCTGGGAAGGGCCATCGTGGGCAGTGGAGGGTGTGTGTGTGTGTGTGCTGAAGGTGTTGGTTCTTTGTTGTGTTGCGCAGTGGGGGGCGTGGCCGCCTGAGCCCCCTCCGCCGTGGGAGGGCGTGTGGTGGGCGCTGGCTGGGAAGGGCCATCGTGGGCAGTGGAGGTGTGTGTGTGTTGTGCTGAGGTGTTGTTTCTTTGTTGTGTTGCGCAGTGGGGGGTCGCTGGCCGCCTGAGCCCCCTCCGCCGTGGGAGGGCGTGTGGTGGGCGCTGGCTGGGAAGGGCCATCGTGGGCAGTGGAGGTGTGTGTGTGTGTGTGCTGAGGTGTTGGTTCTTTGTTGTGTTGCGCAGTGGGGGGCGTGGCCGCCTGAGCCCCTCCGCCGTGGGAGGGCGTGTGGTGGGCGCTGGCTGGGAAGGGCCATCGTGGGCAGTGGAGGGTGTGGTTGTGTGTGTGCTGAGGTGTTGTTTCTTTGTTGTGTTGCGCAGTGGGGGGCGTGGCCCGCCTGAGCCCCCTCCGCCGTGGGAGGGCGTGTGGTGGGCGCTGGCTGGGAAGGGCCATCGTGGGCAGTGGAGGTGTGTGTGTGTGTGTGCTGAGGTGTTGGTTCTTTGTTGTGTTGCGCAGTGGGGGGCGTGGCCGCCTGAGCCCCCTCCGCCGTGGGAGGGCGTGTGGTGGGCGCGCTGGCTGGGAAGGGCCATCGTGGGCAGTGGAGGTGGTGTGTGTGTGCTGAGGTGTTGGTTCTTTGTTGTGTTGCGCAGTGGGGGGCGTGGCCGCCTGAGCCCCCTCCGCCGTGGGAGGGCGTGTGGTGGGCGCTGGCTGGGAAGGGCCATCGTGGGCAGGTGAGGTGTTGTGTTGTGTGCTGAGGTGTTGTTTCTTTGTTGTTGTTGCGCAGTGGGGGGCGTGGCCGCCTGAGTCCCCCTCCGCCGTGGGAGGGCGTGTGGTGGGCCGCTGGCTGGGAAGGGCCATCGTGGGCAGTGGAGGTGTGTGTGTGTGTGTGGTGCTGAGGTGTTGGTTCTTTGTTGTGTTGCGCAGTGGGGGGCGTGGCCGCCTGAGCCCCCTCCGCCGTGGGAGGGCGTGTGGTGGGCGCTGGCTGGGAAGGGCCCTCGTGGGCAGTGGAGGTGGGTGTGTGTGTGCTGAGGTGTAGGTTCTTTGTTGTGTTGCGCAGTGGGTGGCGTGGCCGCCTGAGCCCCCTCCGCCGTGGGAGGGCCGTGTGGTGGGCGCTGGCTGGGAAGGGCCATCGTGGGCAGTGGAAGGTGTGTGTGTGTGCTGAGGTGTTGGTTCTTTGTTGTGTTGCGCAGTGGGGGGCGTGGCCGCCTGAGCCCCTCCGCCGGTGGAGGGCGTGTAGGTGGGCGCTGGCTGGGAAGGGCCATCGTGGCAGTGGAGGTGTGGTGTGGTGTGCTGAGGTGTTGGTCTTTGTTGTGTTGGGCAGTGGGGGGCGTGGCCGCCTGAGCCTCCTCCGCCGTGGGAGGGCGTGTGGTGGGCGCTGGCTGGGAAGGGCCATCGTGGGCAGTGGAGGTGTGTGTGTGTGTGCTGAGGTTTGGTTCTTTGTTGTGTTGCGCAGTGGGGGGCGTGGCCGCCTGAGCCCCCTCCGCCGTGGGAGGGCGTGTGGTGGGCGCTGGCTGGGAAGGGCCATCGTGGGGCAGTGGACGTGGTGTGTGTGTGTGTGCTGAGGTGTTGGTTCTTTGTCTGTGTTGCGCAGGTGGGGGGCGTGCCGTCCTGAGCCACCCTCCGCCGTGGGAGGGCGTGTGGTGGGCCGGGCTGGGAAGGGCCATCGTGGGCCGTGGAGGTGTGTGTGTGGTGTGCTGAGGTGTAGGTTCTTTGTTGAGTGTTCGCAGTGGGGGGCGTGGCCGCCTGAGCTCCCGTCCGCCTTGGGAGGGCGGTTGTGGTGGGGGGGGGGGGGGGGTGGGCGCTGGCTGGGAAGGGCCCATCGTGGGGCAGTGGACGTGTGTGTGTGTGTGTGTGTGTGCTGAGGTGGTGGTTCTTTGTTCGAGTTGCGCAGTGGGGGCGTGGCCGCCTGAGCCCCTCCGCCGTGGGAGGGCGTGTGGTGGGCGCTGGCTGGGAAGGGCCATCGTGGGCAGTGGAGGTGTGTGTGTGTTGCTGAGGTGTAGGTTCTTTGTTGTTTTGCGCAGTGGGGGGCGTGGCCGCCTGAGCCCCTCCGCCGTGGGAGGGCGTGTGGTGGGGCGCTGGCTGGTGAAGGGCCATCGTGGGCAGTGGAGGTGTGTGTGTGTGTGCTGAGGTGTTGGTTCTTTGTTGTGTTGCGCAGTTGGGGGGCGTGGCCGCCTGAGCCCCCTCCGCCGTGGGAGGGCGTGTGGTGGGCGCTGGCTGGGAAGGGCCATCGTGGGCAGTGGAGGTGGGTGTGTGTGCTGAGGTGTAGGTTCTTTGTTGTGTTGCGCAGTGGGGGGCGTGGCCGCCTGAGCCCCCTCCGCCGTGGGAGGGCGTGTGGTGGGCGCTGGCTGGGAAGGGCCATCGTGGGCAGTGGAGGGGTGTGTGTGTGTGTGCTGAGGTGTTGGTTCTTTGTTGCTGTTGCGCAGTGGGGGGCGTGGCCGCCTGAGCCCCCTCCGCCGTGGGAGGGCGTGTGGTGGGCGCTGGCTGGGAAGGGCCATCGTGGGCAGTGGAGGTGGTGTGTGTGTGCTGAGGTGTTGGTTCTTTGTTGTGTTGCGCAGTGGGGGGCGTGGCCGCCTGAGCCCCCTCCGCCGTGGGAGGGCGTGTGGTGGGCGCTGGCTGGGAAGGGCCATCGTGGGCAGTGGAGGTGGGTGGTGTGGCTGAGGTGTTGGTTCTTTGTTGTGTTGCGGCAGTGGGGGGCGTGGCCGCCTGAGCCCCCTCCGCCGTGGGAGGGCGTGTGGTGGGCGCTGGCTGGGAAGGGCCATCGTGGGCAGTGGAGGTGTGTGTGTGTGTGCTGAGGTGTTGGTTCTTTGTTGTGTTGTGCAGTGGGGGGCGTGGCCGCCTGAGCCCCCTCCGCCTTGGGAGGGCGTGTGGTGGGCGCTGGCTGGGAAGGGCCATCGTGGGCAGTGGAGGTGTGTGTGTGTGTGTGTGCTGAGGTGTTGGTTCTTTGTTGTGTTGTGCTGTTGGGGGCGTGGCCGCCTGAGCCTCCTCCGCCGTGGGAGGGCGTGTGGTGGGGCGCTGGCTGGGAAGGGCCATCGTGGGCAGTGGAGGTGTGTGTGTGTGTGCTGAGGTGTTTGTTCTTTGTTGTGTTGCGCAGTGGTGGGCGGGGCCGCCTGAGCCCCCTCCGCCGTGGAGGGCGTGTGGTGGGCGCTGGCTGGGAAGGGCCATCGTGGGCAGTGGTGGTGTGTGTGTGTGTGCTGAGGTGTTTGTTCTTTGTTGTGTTGCGCAGTGGGGGGCGTGGCCGCCTGAGCCCCCTCCGCCGTGGAGGGCGTGTGGTGGGCGCTGGCTGGGAAGGACCATCGTGGGCAGTGGAGGTGTGTGTGTGTGCTGAGGTGTTGGTTCTTTGTTGTGTTGCGCAGTGGGGGGCGTGGCCGCCTGAGCCCCCTCCGCCGTGGGAGGGCGTGTGGTGGGCGCTGGCTGGGAAGGGCCATCGTGGGCAGTGGAGGTGTGTGGTGTGCTGAGGTGTTGGTTCTTTGTTGTGTTGCGCAGTGGGGGGCGTGGCCGCCTGAGCCTCCTCCGCCGTTGGAGGGCGTGTGGTGGGCGCTGGCTGGGAAGGGCCATCGTGGGCAGTGGAGGTGTGTGTGTGTGTGTGTGCTGAGGGTTGGTTCTTTGTTGTGTTGCGCAGTGGGGGGCGTGGCCGCCTGAGCCCCCTCCGCCGTGGGAGGGCGTGTGGTGGGCGCTTGCTGGGAAGGGCCATCGTGGGCAGTGGAGGGTGTGTGTGTGTGTGTGCTGAGGTGTTGGTTCTTTGTTGTGTTGTGCAGTGGGGGGCGTGGCCGCCTGAGCCCCCTCCGCCGTGGGAGGGCGTGTGGTGGGCGCTGGCCGGGAAGGGCCCCCAGAGGGCAGTGGTGGTGGTGGACGCGGGTGACGGGGATCGGTGGCTGCCTGAACTTCATTTGCGTGCGGGATCTTCGCTGCTTCTTTGGAGACCGAGTTCACCAGTGCCCCGTTGGCTGCAGCGGCAAAGGGGCTACGTTGTGGCGGCTCGGCACTTGGGACTGCTGCACGACGTGTTGATTAACGAGACCATGCCCAGCGGGGTCGTCTGGCATGTATGTACTAAAGAGAAGCTCAGTCACATGGAATTTGATTGGTAGCTACATTAGTAGTGTTGTGGGATACTGGCAAAGTGATTTGTCATCTTTCTGAAAACGGAGTATATGCAGTGCGAGTGGAATTATTTATATTTGATCTTGATCTTAGTCAATGTAATATAAATATTATTTAATATTTTGGTGAATAGGCAAATTGTGAAAACCGACAAAATACACAAACCAGTGCAACGTAAGGTGGCTACAGAATTGTACTGCGTTATTTACATTCACACGAATGTACTGAGCAGTAACAGGTAATAATTAGTTTATTAATCTAGAAGATTATATATGCATAATTATGTGACAAATGGAAGTATATTAGTGTAAATTGATGCCCTAAACGATTGTACATTTGTTTGCAATTCGCTTATTAGATTTTAGATGAGAAAACATTTTGGGAGGCCGCAAGAATTAATTACATTTTAGTCTCTTTTTGCAGTGATTATTGATTCTGGGTTCGTCATCCGCAAAGTTCATTAGTTGCGTGTGAGTTGTGCATTTTTGTGCAGGAGGTGATGAGATTTTCCGCCGCCGACTTATCTCTCGGTTTGCGTGTATTTTTCGAACCAGTTATCTTTCTGCAACGGGACATCGCCTCCTGGAACAAGATCAAATCTCCAGACTGGTCTCCCAACATGTGTGATAGTGTAGTGCATGTGAGTGTGTATGTGTAAGAAAGGGGTGAGGATAGGACAAGGAATAGGAAGCATAGATCGCGTGCGGTCCTTGAACCGTTCGTTAGGGTTCTGCTCCGGGTTTCGCATGGTGATGACCGGAGAAAGCGCCTGAAACTGCCGATCAGAGCAGCCGGTCTCAAGAGTTGCCCCCAAAGTTCGTCTGAATCCGACCTAGCTAGTTAACCGGGTCGAAAGCTAGAGCGTGACGAAAATCTTGCCACAGTCAGGACTAGAATCCTTGGACCACTGCACTGAATGGTGGCCGCATTGAAACTCTAATGAAGTAATGAATCAGATCGTTACATGACGGCATGCCGCGATGCCGAAAGTAGGCTCTTGAAATGCAGGACCTGTAATAGACGTGAATTGACACTTGGGGTTTGTGGGCGACCTAGACAGCGGTTTACATAATAATAGAACAATTGTTCCGAAATTAGCGGATTTAAATGCGATCAAATTTCAACCCCGAGACGAATAAATCCTTCGTACATCTTCCTTCGGAGGGGAAGCTCTCCCAATTTTTATTTTCCCGTATACGTACGTATATACGGAATGTACTGCGACGAGCTGTAAACTCGCGTAGCAAACCCAACAACCCGATTCCCATCGCGTCACGCCATATTAGGAACCCTTTCAGTTCGTCACAGCCCCGCGCGAAAGACGCGCGCGCCAGAAACTGCGCCCCCCTTCCCAACCCCGTCTTCAAAAAACAAAAGCAGACAGTGATGGACTCCCGGGCCGCCCCGGCTGGACGGTCCAGCATTGTCAACTTAGGAACCGGAACTAGTTGATTAAGAGGCCCTCCCTGCGTCGTGTAGGAAAATCCCCAAAACGCATAAGGCGCCACAAAGGCGGCCGGGTGGGAGCGCATTGTCTGTCTCCGCGGAGCTTGCGAAATCTAAAACAACAAAGAGAGATAATGGGATGCCTAGAAAATGACATCACCCCAAGAAGCGCCCTAATAGCTTCCGACTTGAGTAGAATCTTCCAGAACACAAAATTTTGGCCAATAACATTAGAAATTGCAATCACGTGATAGGGCAAGGCAGCCATGTAAGGAAGAGTAGGGATACGTGACAGAGGCTGGCGAGAGGAGAGAAACTTGGGGCAGATAGAACAAAAACTTCAGAGAGATCACAAACGTTTCGAGAACATATAACATCTTCAGAGAAAACATTTAAAAACTTTAACTTGTAAAAAAAACTTCACGTCGAGGAGCGGTTGACAACAGCAGAAATCCAGAGGGATTTAATCAATCAGCCGAACTATCGTGGCTGCATTGATACGGGGAAAGTGGCGTTTGACGGCTTTAACCAGCTATTCAACTCTCGTGGCTTTTCTCAACAACTTCCGGTCGGCGAGAGGCGGAATCGTATACGCGAGCTGTGGTTCCTGCGATGCCCGTCCTGATAGCGACATCTCGAACGGCGGCACCTAACCGTTTTCCTGCCTGGGACAGCGCCAGTCGGAATGACAACAGGTGTGCAATTCGTCGACTCGAGGTACGGACCTACCACTATCTCATTCACACCAGTAATGTTAAAGACAATTTTAAGAAACAAACAGAAATTTGAGCAAGTGTCAAATTAGATTAAAATTTAAATAATAGGTGGTTTAAGTGACAAGAAGAAAGCACATTGTAGTTTAAAAGCAACAATAAACGTGTTTTCGTCCTTCAAGCGAACAACACATTAAAGGAAATTCAAAAAAGCTTGTTTCTGCCAAACCCTGTGCATGCCCTCATTGTAACAGTGCTCACCCCTGAGATGCTCATAAGCTGGTGCCGGATGTCAGGTAAGAGTGCGTTTGGCGCCAATTCACTTACAAATTTAACGGGCACACCTGTCATCTGAATACCGACACACTTCGGTGTGACGGTGCCTTCCCCTCCTTTTTGTGTATGAGCGTCGGTTCATCACAGTACAGGTAGTATAGGGAAAGTAATGTAATGGCTGCACGAAAAGCCGGCTGATTTTCGGCAGAAAAATCTCTTATTACAGAACACTGGTAACGAAAAAGTGGATAAATCCTGTGATCTTTTATTATCACAATGTGATTAATTAAAGGACACGTGAGTAAATTCCGTGGGAGGGATAAATAAATAGTAAATAAAGTTGCCCAATCAGAAAAGTGGACTGTGCGATAATCGAATGAGACAGGCGGAAGAAAAGAGGAACGTATTTGGGTACAGTTCGCGCATGAAGCTGAGACAGATGACACGCGCAAAAAATAAACAACGGGGGGAGATGGTTTTTAGGCGTGCTGACGATAGGACGTAAAATGTTGATCTCGTGGTGATGTTGAAAAAACGCGAATGGAAGTGTGGTAGAACAGCAACAACTGTTTAGAGAACTCTCCGGGAATTTTGGAAGCATTGATGGGAAGTGTAGAAGTGTGTGTCTAAACACGAACATTTTTTGGTGTGAACTAATTAAAAATTGGAGTTGGAACGACTTCACGTCTTGGGGGAACGACGGTCAAGTGTGCTGTTCGACTATTAAAAGGGAGTAAACGATGGGGAATTGTTCAAAATTAATAAATGTAGGAAGATCAAAAAGTGTTCAAATTTTTGAATTATTTAATATTCGAAGGAAGTAAAATTAGCCATGGATGCATTCCGGTAGGGAATGAACAAAACATAAGTTGTAAAGCAACAATGAGACAGTGAAGATGTTTTGTCAATGTTTGGGGTCACGTTATTTGTCATAAATTGGATATATGTATGCTCATGTATGTAATTTACAGTATAAAAATTGCAAATGTTGCGGAAGTGAGTATTGTTGTTATTATTAGCCGTAATAGTACGAAGAAATTCCGATTCCGACATAAACAAATACGCACGTAAATATTACATGCCGTGAGTCTCTATAGACGGCCTATCAAACTCGCTCAAATAATTTTTTTCTATTTACCGCTTTTTTCCCTCAAATATTGTTATTATTTCAATAGAATAAATAGTGAAAAAAATTGTGGAGAAAGAGTAAAAAGAGAGGGGGAAAATGATACTTCGATCATAATCCAGTTGCTAAATTTAGAAAAAAATCCTCTAACACGTGGTGCAGCCAAAATCCAGGTTTTATAGCTCCTTGAAACCGAAAAATCGATTGACGACAATACGTCTGTCCGTCTGTCTCTCTGTGAACAACTGAACAACGCCAACGACTAAAGCGTTTAGCCGATTTTCTCCAAAATTGATATTCCCTGATCGATCTGACTGGTCTCGTGGCCCCTTGAATTTGAAACCGATATTTTAACTTTGTTCGAAGCCCTTGGGACATTTTCTAAATTTTCAAAAAAATGGCGGTAAATTGATTATTTGTTTGGATAGGTCATTTAAGAGAATGGCGCAGGTCTGTTGCTTGAAAACTCTTATTTTTCGAAAATTGAAAAAATTCAAAAATTTTTCGTCGTCTTTCTACAACTACCAATATTTTATTAATGAAATGTGTTCACAAAAAACATCTTAAAATATAGTCATGTTCAATTTTTCAAAACATTAGTATTTTTTGCGAAATTTTATGTGAAACATGTGCAATTTTTATTTTCTTTAACCCTCGATAGATCGAACTCATAGTGGTATCAGCGCCAGCACGTTAACTGTGAGGAACTGTGTTCGTGTGTTGGAATGGAAAAAATAACTTGCTGGTTAAAGCACTTTTGCTGTTTCATGTAGGTGTGTGTTATTACGGATCATTTTTCATAATTCAAAAATGCTTTGGTGGCACTGCGTGCTGAAGTTGATGTTTTGAATATGAATGAGAAAGGAATAAATGGATGTACGTTGGATTTTTTTACTTCGTCCTGAAATATTTGTAGTTTTTTTACGTGAACAATCGGACATTTACGTGTTTATGCCTTTGCCCGAGTTCTGTCCATGAGCGCGTATTTGGCGTCGTGGAATGAATGCCAGCAAGTTAAATCTGAGGGTTTGTTATCGCGTCTCGGAGGAGAAAAAAAATTGTTGGTTTATATAGTAGAATATTATTGCGGAATATTTAGGAACAATGCGAGAAAGTATGTGCTTTGGTAGCACCACTAGTTTATATTTATGAGCACGTGTGATTTAAATAATATCATATAAATTTTCTGGAAAACTCAACAATTTTCTATGAATAATTTTGCATTTTCAGAAACGCTCAAAGGCCATTTTCTGGAAAACGGCTTCAAATATTTTCGAACTTTTCGAACGGTTATTGATAATTGCACTCTTCATTTCGCGTAAAGTTAATTTTGGCTAATGTTTTTGTTCCTAAAACAAAATAAAACAAATGTAATTTTACTTTCCTTTATATATGCGTGGAAAGGAAGATCCGAAGAGACATAAGACAACAGAACAACAACATCAAACAAATAATAAGACAATCGGTAAAGGAGGCAAAGAAAGAAATATTTACAGGCAAATACCTAATTCTAGGAGTCCACAACACACAGGACAAAAGACTCACATCAAGACTGATAATTAAAGAAACTGCCAACGAATACTACCGAGAGCCCACCACCACAGAAGATGATGTACCTGAAATCATTGTAAGTGAAGTGAGAATAGCAATTACAAATCTGAGAGTAGACAAATCCCCTCGCACAGACGGAATCACAAATCACCTCCTGATCCTCGGCTTACCGGAAATCAAGAAGATAATAACCGACGTCTCCAATGAGATACCCGTGACTGAAGAAACTCCAGACTAATGGTCTAAAAGTGCAATAACCCTTCTACACAAAAAAGGCTCAAGGAGCCAAGACAATAATTATAGACCAATAAGCTTGATGCGTGACGTAGCTACACGCTCTCCGCTACCGTCTTTGAAGTTCTCTACGCCGAGTACGAAAGTTTCGAATAGAATAACATTATATTGAACTCTCCTCAAAATTCGTATAACTGCAAAGAGAATAGTTAGGAATACGAAATAAAGAGAATTTTTTGATTTTGACCAAAAGCAAAGTGAAGAATTAGTCATTCTCCTTTTTTATAAGCAAGGTGAAATAACTTGTTTAAATGTTATGTAAAAAATATTTATTTAAATAACGTAAGTGTAACATTTCTCAGTAAACTTGATAAACAATAAGTTGTTATTTAAAGTTTCTTAAGATGAATTCTGAGAAAGAAGTTGTGTTCTAGGTCAAGGCACGTAATTCAAGTTTATTTCTATTATAAAATATGTGGAAAGTTCAGATAGAAAATTTCAATTCGAATCTTTGTTAATGAGTAACAATAATTCATGTAATTAGCTTGAAAGTACTAGGAGGATTTATTGTGTGAGTGTGTGAAGAGGGGAGTTATAAGTTATTTGTTTGTGTTTTCTTTCCATATAGGATATTTATGTGAATTTTTTATTTTCTTGGATGTAATGTGGATACAACTACAATCAGAGGTTATTGTATGATTTGTTCTATTGAGATAAAGCTTTTAATTTTGAATGAGTTTGTAAGCCAGTATGCGAAGTGCACATGGGTTCCTGAGTCCTCTGTGTTTTTTTATGTGGTCGATTGTCGCCCGACTGAGCTATGCAGAAATAATTAGAGGATAAATACTTCCTCAAACGACGGTCGGTCATAAAACAAGTTAAAAGAAATGTGTCAGAAACAGTGAAAAACGACAAGTGATTAACAAAAGTGTTAATAGGGAGTGGAAGTTGATGTCTTTCTCAGCAGACTGTGACAAAAAATTATTATTATTACATTTCACTTCCATCCCTTTGATAGCGAAGGACCACTGGTGGTAAAGCTTACAGACAAGCCACCAGTATTGTGATTTCTGTAAGGAAGGTTTTTTGGTGCTGTCATTATTACAAGTGAAAATACTGCAATAGAATTAAATGCTTGTATTGCAAAATAAACAAGTAACAACCAAGTAGGTGCACCTTAAAATAAATTAAGAATTAAATTAACATTATACAAATAAATGAAAGTCAGATTTGACATTTCAAAGCTGCGGGTAGCCGGTTGTATGACGTCAGCTGCGCGCAAGTGGAGACAGGCTCCAGTGGAAGGGATCGGCAGGGATGGACAAAGTGCAGCGTCTGGGAGGCGGCACACGTGTTGCGAAGGAATCCGGTGATGCAATGCCACCAAATTCAGAGTAACAATCCTATCGTTACGTTGACACAGCCAGGAGCAGGAAGGCAAACATTGTACAGTGATTGAGTTGAAGCCTTGTATGCGCGTTCATCTGCACGTGAATTATCATTGCATTATGCATGTGTTAAAATAGTATGCCGTGTGAGCTGGCAATAAAACAGTTACAGGTCACTGAGTCAAGAAAGTTTGTAGACTTCGGCATATAACACGGTTTGCAGTAACAACACAGTTATGTAGCCACAAGCCGTAATGCAGATTCTACACGAGGTAAGATTACACATTATGTAGAAGAACATTAACTATCAAAAACTGGAGACGTGGAATGGTTGTTGCGTCGCACTTAACAATAGCTGTAGTGCGATAAATAATGTTTAAGGAGATCACTAGATTCACACAGTTTATAATGTCGAAACATGGCACAGTTCGTATTAGAAAACACAGTCATGTAACCACGAGGCCGTAATAGAGATTATACACGTGGCAAAATTACACATTGTATAGAAGAAACATTCACTATCAACTGGAGATATGGAATGTTTGTTACGTAGCACTTAACAATAGTTGTAGTGCGAGAAATAATGTTCAGGACGTACATTTACAACTTTCAGTCAACACGACAGAGGAAGCGACGCGGTGCCAAATTTCAGGTCAGGTATAGAATATATGAAGTCACAAGTGTTATAAACTTTACAACTCTAACTTAAAGTTATTGTCATCTAATCTAAAGTTGTGAATAATTGTTAAGCAAGAGCCAACTTTAAGATCTCACCCACCTGAAAGATGTATTATTATTAGTGCATAAGATTATTTTTATGAAACCTGGCTGTAATGTATTCTTTACATGTTTAGGAATGTCAAGTACTTCTAGTAGGTGTTGAAAGTGTTGCAACACTTAAGATCTCTGTGTAACCAATTTGTAAAGGTGTTGTTATTTAATATTAATCACTGAATATTTTGATGGTACTTTTAAATTATTTGATTGCCATGTATTATTGCTCAATTATGTCTGTTTTTGGCACTTTTTCTGTGCCCTTTCGACATAGAAATATCAAGTGATTATTTACCAACATTTATTAGGTAAATATATTGATATTATTGATTAGAAATATCAAGCATGTACAAGCTTTTAATCATGAAAATATGATATTATTTGTACATCTTATATCACATGCTGTAGCTTTACTGATCTCTGCTAGGTGGCGGGCCTGTCTCCACACGAGCTATGTTCATTTGTTCATCTCGAATTTCTTATGTTACTCGCAAGAGGTGGCAGCGCTCTTGTCAACTCTTATGTATTCTTTGCCTTCCGCCTTGTAATCTAGTCCCGCGTAGGGATCTGAAGTACAATGATTTTGCTATAAATCAACACCCCCTAAATAAAGAAAGCCTCCACACTGAGCTGTGACGTAGGGTCATGGCGCCCAGGGCAGTCCTAGTCAACATCGTGATTTCTACTTGGTCAGCTCTTTTGATAGCAACGGTGTGTTGTAATTTGAAGGACGTGAAGATTTTCCCAATCGGTGAAGATATTCAGTATTCATTTTAAGTATTGGTGGTAGCATATCAGTGATGTTTCTACCAAAAAGAGATATAAATGTTCTCTTGCAAGGCCCAATCTAACCTTCAGAGAGGATAGCGAGTGTCATTATGGGGATCAGCTTTTCGACTGTATCTCTTGATGAGACAAATTGTTAAACTTTGAATTATGAACTATGAGGTGATAGGATGATGATGAGAAATGGTCGTGATCTTTTTGAACCCACCTAGTATTCGCCTGAATGACGAAGGGAAACCACGAAAACCCCGGTCAGGATGGCCGACACAGGGATCGAACCCGGGCCTCCCGACTGCGAAGTCAGGAGCGCTACGTCCTGAGCCCCTTCGCTTGGTATTAATTATTATTCGTCTTATGACCGTCGTCAGTAAGGACGTGCCGGAGCGCAGGTAGCGAAACGGGTGCATAGCAGGTGTCTGGTGAGCAGCGAGCGGTGAAGTTGAAGCGGAAATCTTCCAGTTTCTTTCTAGGCAAGTAAATTTATTCTTACTTTTTTCTTTCATTTTTACTATCTCTGAGTTACCGATATTTTATTTTTATATCCCAGAAATAATAGTTAATTTGTAAATTTTTTTCTTCAAATTCTAACTTTGTCTCTTCTCATTTTTGGTTTAAGTCAGGAATAGTACACATTTTCTCTTATTTTATCATCTTTATTTCAGCCTCTTATTTTTTTATTTTATCAGTTTTTACTCTACTCTCTACATTACTCTATTCATACTCTTACTTTTTCTTATTTTTTTCGGTCTAGCTCTCAGCCTAGAACCTTGTGTGATATAAGTGTGCTTTAATTTCTCTTCATTTTCTAATATATGTGTTTGTCTGTGTTTTCTCGTCATGAGTCAAGCCGCGAAGAACCTCCTCGCGAACGAAACCTTTATCGCTCAAGTGAGCGAATCTGTTGCTGCTCGGATAACGCAGAGCGTCCAGGAAATAAACCAGGGTCTCATCAAGGCGCTTCGGGATGAGCTCTCGAAACTTCGAGACCATCGAGCAACAGAACCGCATCATCGACGAGCAACGGCAGGAGATCACGGCGCTAAAGATGGCTCATATGGAGAAAATGACGAGCTGGAGCAGTATCAGCAGAGAAATTCCCTCCGCTTCTTCGGCATTAGTTAGTCCAACAATGAAAACACTGACACTAAAGTTATAGAGGTGGCTAATGATATTGGTGTCAATATTACTTTGGAAGACATTGATAGGAGCCATAGAGTAGGTCCTCGGGCTGATGGCAAGTGTCGCCCTATTATAGTAAAATTTGTTTCCTATAGGAAAAGGGCTGAAGTTTTTCAAAATAAAAGAAAACTTGTAGGTAGTGGAAAAGTAATCAGGGAAGATTTAAGAGCACGTTGGTTAGAAATACTAAGAAAATATATTGCAAATTTTCACCTCCAAAATATATGGTCTTTTGATTGTAAAATATATGTAAATACCGCACAAGGGAAAAAACGCATCACCAGAATGTGTGAAGTTGACTCGCTAATGTGTGAAGCTGACTGTAAATGGCGCACGACCTTAAAATTTGTTTTTAAAATTGTCTCTTACGTTTAATTTATTATTATTATTATGTAATTTTTTACTTTTAAAATATTATATTAATTTCTTTCTCCTGTGAAGTACACGCTTTCAAATACAATGTCAGAACTTTCGCAACCTGTAGATGACCAAGTCTTGCCGGAAACCGCGCCCCTTGACATTCCTGCCTGTGGCATTGGCCCCAGGCCGGCGTTAATATTTATACGTACCCTTCGTAGCCCTGCTACTCTCTCAGGTCTCAACGCATCCATTTCACAATTTCCTCGTGGCTTGTCTGTCTTTCACATTAACGCCCAGTCTTTAAAGAGACATAATTCAGAAATTGTTCATGTTCTTTCTGAAGCTAACGCACATATATTTTTTAGTGAAACGTGGTTGAAATCTAATGCATCCTCTGATATTATCTCGATCCCTAAATATAAACTCCTACGAAATTATAGGAATATAATAAAAGTTAATTTTCAAGAGAAATCCGGTGGGGGTGTTGCTATGTTTGTTCGTGATGATATAATTTGCAATATATTCAAAACATCTACTACAAACTCACCGAGCATGGAATATATGTTTGTTGATATGATGATTGGCACAAAACATTGGTTTAGTGGTGAAATGTCGTTGGCATTTAAAATTGAATGATCACCGGTGTTGTCAATGAGTCATTGTCAACATTGTTGGCAATGACAACACCGGTGATCATTCAATTGGCACAAAACATTTACTTATAGGGGTTGTATATTGGCCTCCAAATACGGTAATGTAAGAATTAGAGGAATCACTTTCAGAACTCACAGATAAGTATCAAGATATTGTTATAAGGGGAGATTTTAATTGTGACTTAAGAAATCCTATCAAAATATGCCACTAATTTTCAGTCTATCAGTATATTACCAACATTATCCAGAGTCCTAGAAAAAATTGTACTTCAACAAATAGACAAGTATCTCGCCATAAATGATGTTCTCAATAGTTTGCAATCTGGTTTTAGGAAAGGTAGAAGTACGCAAACGGCCTTGTTACGAGTCACCGAAGACTTTCGTCAATCTCTGGATCAAGGCAATATAACAACATTATCGCTTTTAGATTTTAGAAAGGCCTTCGATTCAGTAGACCATGACGTGCTTCTGGCAAAATGTAAATGCCTCGGTTTTTCTGATTCTACCTTATCGTGGATTTCAAGTTATTTTAGTAATAAACAACAGGCTGTAGTTGTTGAGAATACTTTTTCGTCCCCTAAGTCAGTTTTACGCGGAGTACCACAGGGTTCCGTACTAGGTCCACTTTTCTTCTTGATCTATGTTAATGATATCCCTCTGTGCTATCAATGTGCAGTCATCATATGTATGCAGACGACTTACAGATCTATGTCAGTGGGAAACCTTCTGAAGTGGCTCATTTCATTTAGTTAGTAAAACAAATCACGATTTGGCCTCTTTACTTGAATGGCCAGTGAGAAATGGCCTTAAGCTAAACGCATTAAAATCTCAATCAATTATAATTGGGTCCTGCCGGTTCCACAAAACGCTTCAAAATCTAAAATTTTCTGGTATCATTTTGGACAACACTACTGTTCCGTTCTGCTCTCAAGATAAAAATCTCTGTCTGACCATCGATAAATTTCTAAACTGAAAACCTCATGCTGAAGACACTTGCCGCAAAGTGTATGCCTCAATGTACTCACTCAAATGTGCTTACAAATGCCTTCCACCCATAACCAAAGAACTTCTAGTAAAATCACTCCTGTTCCCCCTGCTTGATTACGGTGATATCGTGTACGGTAACATACAGAAATCAAACGCTGATGCTCTTCAAAGAGTTCAAAATGCGTGTGTTAGGTTTCAATACAATATCAGAAAGTATGATCACATACCGGGGTACTATAAAGCAAATCACATATTAAACTTGAAAGGTCGACGCCTGTTTCATAGTTTGTGCCTTTTCTACAAAATATTAAATACGGGTGTACATGCTTACCTCTCTTATAAAATGTCATATCTCAAAACAAAAAGATTCCAGAAATCTTTGCTATGCAATATTCCTAAAAGCAACACAGATTTTTATATTAAATCTTACTTAGTAGCAACGACCCAAGAGTGGAATAACCTTCCAGAAAATGTTAGGAAATATAACACATTGCGATCATTCAAAAAACATTTAAATACTCTTCTACTGAGCTGATAATGTACGATGTGAAAGTGTGTACTCAATGTATTATTATTATTATTATTATTATTATTATTATTATTATTATTATTATTCAAAATTGTACGTTAAATGTAACATTTTATATCACATTTTTAACTTTTTTTTATTTTGAATTTTCTTATACTTCTTAGGTTAATTCTTAATTTAATAAACAACAGTATAATTAGTTTAAATTAAGTTTAATAGAAGATAAGAGAGTTGTTTTTTTGTTTGTATTATCAACTTGAAATTTCAAATTCATTCCAGCTTAACTTGTCATGGCTCTGACTGAATGCGTCTTTTCCCTTGGTACATGTAGATGTAATTAAAATCGGCCCTAAGCCGTCGTCCTGGCCGGGTGGTTGTGTGCATTATCATATATTTATTTATTTATTTTTAATGAGTTCTTTAATGGATTTTCTTGCTAACGTTTTGACGCGTATGGGTTAATATTATTTTTCATAATTTATTTTCGAGCATCTCTTTAATGTTCTCTTGTGTCAGTAAATGCTTTATAAATTATTTTAAATCTTTTATTTTGTTGCTCAATGTTGAAGAGCATGCACACTTCTTTTGTTTTCCCTTGTTTTCCCTGGCCGCTTAAGGTAAATGCTGGGACGTTGTGTTTTTTACTTTCACTTTGTGAGCCCAGGGGAAGACATATCTAAGTTGTATTTTATTTAATTTACTAAATGTACTGTTCAATTTTTATCTCTACATGTATGTATTACGTGGTTAAGCGGAAGAGCGGGCCTGATGGCCCAAGTCTCGCCACATACATAAAGTCACTATTATTAAAGTCACTATTATTATTATTATTATTATTATTATTAATATTGTTGTTATTATTATTATTATCATCATTATTATAACACGCGGATAAGGAGTAGATGGTACCAGGAGCTGACGAGGAAGAATAGCAGGATGGTAGTATAGTTCAGCTGGAACAGTGTAGCTTTGGAGTCATTTTGATTGTTAATTATTTATGTTTGTATTTTTAATTTTTAATAATGTTAAATTAATTTTATCGTCAGTGAATTGCTTTTTTTCAGAACATTATTGCCCCAGATTACAAGTTCAATTATCGACGGATGCTGTTTGACTCTCGCTCACCGATAGTGCTGTCCGTGCTACGAGCCTCAAGTTTGGAGTTGCCTTCAATCGAAAGAAGTTGGTCCGAAATTGAAAGGTTAATGGATGAGTTATGGGAATGCCATATGTACTTTCGCGCCATTTTATTCCTCCAAGAACCTTTTGGAAAGTATGTGGGCATTTTCAGAGGTGATAAAAGATACATAGGAATGTATATAATGAACGAACAATTTGTTGTGCATCACGCTGCAAAAGTAATGAATGCATTGTCTAAAGATTTGGGAGAACATACTTTCATAGCATTTCAACCTGAGTCTTTCATTGGACATAATTTCTATTTTTCTGATGGCAGAAAAGTGAAAAGTCTTGAGCAAGAAATATTGGATACATTAGAAGACAAACTACGCTTTCGTTTTTGTGATTTAGCTTCATACAGTTACACAAATAGAAAACTGGTGAGTAACAAATTTCTTAATTATTGGCGTCTTTTTGGTAGACCACAACATAACCTAGAGTATAAAATATTCGGGGAAACTATTTTAATGCGAATATTTTCTCTTTTGAAAAGGGCAGCATTTTCTAATTTTTTGAAGTGTACAATAATCTGATTGACTCGATATTGTTCTTGAACTTTAACTTTCTCATATCTGCTAAGTGGTAAGATAAACCACCCACTCCATAATCTTAACAAACGTCTATCGATCGTTATGGAGCCTAATGGATCGTTATGGTTTTGGGTTGCGTTGCGCGCCAACTTCCTGCCTTATACTGCTCTAGAGCGCTCAGTCTTTAACATGCCGCTTGTTCCTTGCTTGGGTAGTTCATTAAGTTTGGACGTGATACGAAATTTTCTTCAAGAGTTAGGTCACAATGTGTAGTAGTTATGTTGCCTATAAAGGACTCTTCTTCTATATATTCATCTTAAGAACAAAACGTTTTATAGAAACTAGTATCGCTACATCAGCACGTAGTTCTTTACATTCTTTATAACGGTTACGCCATTAATAACGGTTACGTAATATTCTAATTCTGCTTGAATCCACAAAACGTTATCCAGTTTGATGATATGCACATTACTAGCAATTTGTAAACATTATTGTATTTACGAGTTAATGTGGTTTAAATGACTTGAAATGAAGTTTTGCAAAAACTCAAACATTTTCTGTGAAAATGAGCTTAAAACGGATTTATAGTAGCGATTAAACGCCATTTTCTTAGAAACGGCTACAAATTTTTGAAGGAAAATTGCTATATAGGACCAGATTTTTGCTTTCTTTAATATTTAAAAAATAATATTTTCGTTCGACTATTAGGAAACCAAAAACCTAAGAAAATGTCGAAAAAATGTAATTTGGGCGGCGAAAATGTAATTTTGGCAGCTGGCACGATTATGTGGCAATTTCGAATAGCTAGCCCAGACCCAAGGAAATAGAAAACTAATACGGGAAAGGCTGTGCCATTCTCTTCCACCACTAGTTTCTTCAAACATTTGGAACGGATATTTCTAATTGTACTCTTTAATATGACGTTAAGTTCATTATGGGGAATTTTTTCAATATATTACAAATATGTTATTTTTTTAAAGATCCCTCACACTGTTAATATGTACTTACATTTCCATCAATTTGTAAACACTATTGCATTTGTGAGTTAATGTGAATAAAATGACTTCTGATTGGGGCGATTCGAATACAGAGGACTTTTGATAATTATATTTTGAACCAACCCAAACATTTCTCTTGGAGCTCGGCTTAAAATTAACTTTACTTATATCTAGTTCTTAATTCTAATTTCGGAGGACCACCTGGGCATTTGGTGCAGGCCCAGGGCTGCTTGGAAAATGATTAATTTTAATGTTATTGGTGGAATAAAAGGTTGAATAAATTTAATACATATATATATATATATATATATATATATATATATATATATTAAAAGGAAAAAGATACAATTAGCAACGTGACAATTATTGTTGGTTGAAGCAATTAAGTTGCTTACAATGTTGCTGATGCAGACAGTTAAAGTACACCTGGAAAGTCTGGTTAAAATACCACCTGTTGGTGAAATACATTGCCGTTGAAGTTGATAATAGCGGGTTATAAACCCAGCCCCGGTACAGGCTGATGATTGCAGAGATTCACCAGGATGTAGCATGTGATGCTGACGAGATGGATGGCCACGTGGTAATTGCACCAATTGCTTCGTGACACTGCGACGCACAACGTGAAGGGGATAAACTTGAATATTGGTGGCGCGTGTCAATGCAAGGAGGCCACAGAAGGCAGCTACTTAGAGGTGATAAACTGATTGACTTGATTGAAAGAGTTAATTAATTCGGCCACGTGTTCATGTGGAGAACTTGTACAACGGCCACGTGAGCAGCGCAAAGTGTACAATGTCGCGATCTGCACAACTGGTTGAATTATGCACTAATTAGGAGATAGTTCATCTGCTTGGCACTCAGAAATTGTGAAAAGAGACGGGAGATTGATGTAAGGCAATGCGATGCACTGCTCACGTACATTGGCACAGAAGAAACTGCGGAGCACGACAGCGTCTGTCCGCGCAGGAGAATACCAGCCAACTGAACTTGCTTTGCTCGTCAAGCGAAGCGTGTGAACAGATGTCACGTGATTGGCAGATGCAGGGAACCGCCGGGCTGTCGCTAGGGGCGATGGGGGCGGTGCGTGAGAATCCTGTCTGGACCTGCAGGGGGCCGCTTGCGCGCCGCCGTCAGGAAGCAACCGGGAGATGTCGCACTCTGACGATTCTTAGTAAAACTAGTTGAACATAGCATGGCAAAATACAGATACAAATTACGTGCAAAGCTTCCTCAAACAATACACTATGAAATAATAATATATACATTAAGCTTGCTTGCTCCAACAACTTCTAATGAACTTTTCAAAACTCAAAAATTTTCTGTGAAGAAGGCCTTCAAATTTTGAATTTACAGTAGCGCTTAAACGACATTTCCTTAAAAATGGCTCCAAATTTTTCAAAGAAAATTACCGTTTAGGACGACGTTTTACTGTTCTATAATGTTCTTAAAATAATATATCAGTTCTACTATTAGGAGACCGAAAAATTAAGAAAATGTCACAAAATTGTACTTTGGGGGGCGATAGATCACCGCTGGCAAGAGTAGAGTGTCAAGTACGAATAGAGAGCCGAGACCAAAGGAAATGGAAAACTAATACGGTAAGCATGTGCCATTCTGCAGCACCACTTGTTTCAAAACGTCCGTCGGTTAGTTCGTCTCTGGGCACATCTGTAACGTCTAAACCATTCGAAGGATTTTTCCCAAAATGGATACTGCTCGATCGATTTTACTTTTCTTTAATATTTTTTAAGTAATATTTCCAATCTACTTTTAGATAACCGAAAATGCCGAAAGAAGGCCTTTTGGGTTGCGATGAGTCCCATCGACTTCCGCTCACCCCTTGTTACGGGAATTAGCGCACAAAGCGCTATCCATCCGCAATTTGGCACGGACACTTGGAGGAACGGCGTGCGCCTCTGCCCCCTCACGTCCCTAAGGGCCTTCCCACACCCTGCGCCACTCTTCATTCCGCCGATTGTCGGACGAAGCACTCGAGCAGTCGTGTCAGGGAAAGCAGCCCGTTAATCACAAAGGAGGCGCCGTAAATTCATCAGACAGCAGAAAGGAGCTGCCGTCCTTCCTCAGCAGCGTCGACACGCGCCAATGCAGACATAAAGCCGACCAATCAAATGTTCTGAAAAGTAGGTTGATCAGGAAATGGGTTTGCTGAAACTAGAGCCGGGAAAAATGCATTCTATTCTCGATCGGTCTCGGTACCTTTGCTTTCGCGGTCTCGGAGCCTGGAAGGTCGCGCGCGCGCTCTTAATCTTCCTGTTGAAATCTACACGTAAGCCTCCTTTAAGACTCGAAACTATCGGTACTGCTCCATTCTCGGCTGTTCTCGGCAGTCTCGGCAGAAGCGGCCGCCGCCGGGTGCTCGGCGCAGGCTCAGTGGCTCGGCAGCTCGACGCAACTGCGGGATTTAAGATCACCACGTATTGTGATCGCAGAACTCTTTAATTTAATTGCAATTGATTAATTATAATCGCAGTAAAATACAATTTCAATTTATCTATTGATTGGTTGAAAAGTAACGATCAGTCGATTCATTGCAAATTATTTTGGAGAGAAAATAACACAAGTTTTGAAATCATTAAAAGCAAAAAAAGTGTGCAAAATGTAATTTAAAATCAACTTTTTGCAATATCAATAAAATATAATAATTTGATATTAATTTCATCTTTACATAATAAAAACGCATATGCGAAATAAAATTTACATGAGTACTGTTCTTCCCTGCGTGAAAACGTTCTTTCGTCACTGGGCACAATTTCTTGAGTAACAGTTGATGTAAGCCGCCCTGGCCTCTGAATTGGGTGAAACAATGTGGGACCAAACAATGGTGCCCACTGCAAATCAGCCTATTGAACTCCTTGCCCTATCACCACACAGGTAGAGTTTTCAGAAATTCGAAATACATAATTTATTATAATATACTAAATTTATACACCAAATAAAATGAGGGAAAATTAATGAATTTATAACATTTTTGCGCCATATAGATAGATAGATTTATTTATTTAAACTGCAAATGGGTATAACCCGGTGGCAGCTAATTACAAAAACATAAAAATACACAGTCATTAAACATTAAATTACATTAAGAGAGAAAAGAAAAGAAAAAGAAAGAAAGAAAGAAGAAAAAAACTTCTATACTCTAACTCCGCACTGAATGTTTATACAATCAGGATCACACTGCACGTCACTGCACTTCACTTCACTAAGACCTGAAAACATTTCCTTCTTTATTTCTCTGCTATACACTGCACGACACCTCACTTCACAATAGAACACTTATGCATCGCTATATAACCCAGTATTCTCCCTCATTTACTTAATAATACCCTAAATTAATTTCCTAAACTGTTGAACGCTTTGAGGAAAGCGTTCAAAGGTTTTTGCAGGTAATCTATTCCATTCCGTAATCGTTCGATTTGTAAAAGAAAATTTCCAGACATCCGTTCTCTGCTGTCTTAAATTTTTTTTGTGCCTGTGATCCACTCTACTGATGTATGTAGGAATACATAGCCGCCGATTAATTTCTTTCCAAGCTGGATGACCATTATCAGCTTTATACAAGGCGCAGAGTCTTGCTACTGATCGCGTGTTTTTGAGTGAATCCCACCTTGCCATTTTCTTGTCCCTGAAAGTGAATTTAGCTGCCCTATGCTGAATCCTTTCCAAGTGTTTACACTGCATAATTTTGTGCGGATTCCATCAAATTGTTCCATATTCCATTATCGGACGAACAAGAGATAAATAAGCAATTTCCCTCGCGTTTGCGGTACTCTTTTTAGGATGCGCTTTACAAAGTGAAGAGATCTCCAGGCTTTCCCTACAACAAAATATACGTGTTTTTTTCCAACTTAATTTACTATCGAAATGAATTCCTAGGTACTTGCACGAGGAAACTCTCGTAATAATGTCATTATTTAAACGGTAATTTGTTTCGCTGTCATTATAACCCCTGCCAAAAGTCATGGATTTACTTTTAGAGCTATTTATGGACATGCCATTATTTTTCGCCCAGTAATATAACGCATCAAGATCACGTTGCAGAATTTCTTCATCTCTTTCCGAATTAATACTACGATATATTATGCAATCGTATGCAAATAGCCAAATATTTGAGGTTAATTGTGCCGGCAGATCATTGACGAAGGCTAGAAATAGAAGGGGTCCAATGACACTCCCCTGCGGTATTCCTGACGTAACGCTTGCCCCGGAAATAACTCTTGCCCAATTCGGACTTTCTGTTTTCTATCTCGCAGAAATTCGCTAATCCACGCCACCACCCTGGGATCTGTGCCTGGATTCATTAATTTCTGTACAAGCCGATCGTGTGGAACGACATCACACGCTTTGGCAGAATCTATAACTACTGCGTCTACTCTCCCGCCCGCATCAATTTCATCTGCTAGATCCTGAAATAGCGTGACTACCTGACTTTCGCATGAGTAACCACTCCTGGACCCGTGTTGCCCATCGTAGAGACATTTTTTAATTTCCTATTCTTTCTTAATGTAACTCCCAACTAGATGCTCCATAAGCTTGCAGACCACTGACGTAAGACTTACCGGCCTATAATTGCATAATTTAGTTTTGTCACCACTTTTAAAAATTGGTACGACAAAAGCTAATTTCCAATCTTCAGGTACTTTTGAATTATTCAAAGACACATGAAAAATTCTAATTAGGTACGGTAATATTGCCTTTCCTCCTAGTTTAATTAAATCCGTAGAAATGTCGTCTGGACCCCTTGACTTACCATTTTTCATAGATTTTACTTTATTCCATAGAACGTTTACTTCAGTATTAAACTGATTCGCAACCGAAGACACTTGAATAAATGAATGGTCCGTACTATTGTTGAAAACTGAACTGAAATACTTATTAAATGCATCCGCTTTTGCCCGATTGTCAGTAATTAGCGTGTTTCCATTTTCGCGAATAACTGGGATATCCTCTTTATTTCCTTTCCTTCTACGAACATATTTATAAAAACCTGTCCAGTTATTTCCCTTTCCGTTGAGAATATTCTTTAAATATGCCTCCTGAGCAATTTTCTTTTCGCGCTCCAATTCTTTTGAACGATTTCGAAAAATATTCATATGTTCGCTACTGCGTTTTCTGTTCTTAAATGCCTTTCTCGTTATCCTCTTCATTCTCCTAATTTTTGCAGTGTAGTATTCTGGATCCGGATTATTTTTTAGAATTTTGCACGGAACAAACTTTTGCAAAGCTTCGTATATAATATCTTTGAACACGCCCCATATTTCTTCCATACCTCCATCTGTTCTTAGAAAGTGGTCATATTGTTCCCTAAGAAAACCTTGAAGCCCGCCTATATTTGCTTTCTTGTATATAAAATATAAAAATATATATAAAAATGCCGCCATATAAAAATGCTGTACTTTAGTATAAGCCTAGAAATTATTAAAATAAATGTTTCAATTGACTTTAATTCTATCACTGGCATACGAAAGAGACCTAACGCGTAATTCTTTCAATTAACAGAACCTTCTTTCCATTTCCTTCACCTTCCTGGAAGAACATGTGGGACGGTGAGGTATCAACGTCTCAAGTCAGGGATTATCGACTTGCCTCCTGAGACGCGAGTGATGTTTGCATTCTGAATCTGAGCCCAGCAATCAATCATGAGCCATCAGTCACATAAAATAATCTGCTTCTTTTCTTTGAGAACAGAAATAAGAGGAAAGCAAGCTTGTGGTATCTAAAAATATAGAATGTCAAATTCAAAAACAAATGACATCCTCGGTCTAAATCTAGATAAAAAAGAGAGGTTCGGTGCCAAACGGCTGGGATTAGTGAAAGTAGAAATGATTTAAACATTCATTTTTAACCAAACTAGAAGAAAATAGAAACACATTTCAATAAAAAAAGCTCATAAAGTTAAATATGCCTTAAAATATATTTACGTGAAAATATGCGAAACTAAATATTCGTCATAATTGTTATTCTTTCATTATTTTTATTATAAATAAATGTCAATAGCCTAACGCTATCAACGAACATTACAGGTGCTGCTACATTGCTTGCGCATTGGTCAACGCACAAATCTCGCAAATCAGCAAAAATATTTTGCCTTATTCAACAAGACAACCGCCAGACTGCCTCGAGTTTGAACTACACTAAACGGTGGCGAGAGCTCCGGTGACGCCTCCAGCATTTATTCGACGCGGTCGGCGCACACCGATAACAGGCCAAGTTTCGGTATCGTTCGTTCTCGATAATGGTGGTTCCGGAACTGGCATTCTCGGACACAGTAGTATCGCCGCCGAGAACGAACGGAACTGAGGGCGTTTGTATCCGGCTCTAGCTGATACCTATCCACGGTCGAGATCCATGGAAACTTCTAGAATTCTAACGAGGTGACCAATGAGATTCAAAGTTACACTCACGTGATGAGGCTTTAGAACTTCTTGAGGAGAGAGGATAGTAAGCGAGGGAGCAATGGGTAGGGAAACGAAAGGAGACTTGCAAAAAGGCACTTGAGGGAGGTGGAGGTGACCTGGCGGCGAGATTGGCTACAGACACAAGTGGTGAGCGGCTCCTGGCTTATGCCATCCGACCGTCCCGTCAGCAGTCGAAACTCGGAGCTAATTCCGTCCGACGGACCGGTCAGAATAGTCGTCTCCCTCAAACGAGCGCGCGCCTTGTCACGTCGGCTGACGAAGCGCACAGGGGTATGACGGCCCCATCTGGCATTTGTCGACGTCGAGACCCGTCATTGCCGGGAGCGGAGTGATCTTACGGCGTGCCTCGGGACCACCAGGTTCCCGTTTCGGATTGATTGATTCGTGTTTCCGGGTGCGTCAACTACTTCGGTCATTAGTCCCATTAGTGTAGTGCGTGTTTTTTGGGGGGGAGGTGGCGGTGATCTTTTCCCCACTGGATGGCGATCTGGCGCCGACCTTCCGTCGACTAGCAGGGTTTTCCCCTCAACTAGGTCATCTCCCACCAGTGGGGCACCCCCAGCACCGGGCAAGTTGTAAGCTCCCAACCGGTCTTCCGGCATGTGTGGTAGTGTAGTGCATGTTAGTGTAAATGGGTGTATAAGGGGAGAGGATAGGACAAGGAAGAGGAAGGAAAGATCGCGCGCAGTCCGTGGCCCGTTTGTTAGGGTACTGCTCGGGTATTCGCCTGGTGTTGATGGGAGAAACCACGGAAAACTACCGATCAGAGCAGCCGGCCGCAACAATTCTCCTCCAGACAGCGACTGAATTCGATATAGCTGACAAACTAGTATCAAAAAATCCTGCCGCCGTCGGGACTCGGACCTAGGACCTCCTGGTCGGAGGGACTGCAGTGACATAAGTAGATGCACTGAGCCACCTCTCTCGTTTCGCAGCGAGGCCACCCGCCCTGCAGAGCCCCGCTGCGGCGCCACCGCGACTGCCCAGCCAGGCGATCCGCGGACGCGCACTCCTTCGAGGCGAGGAATTCCCCTCGTCCTCGCCTTCACGTGCACTCGCCCATCTCCATGAAGAGAAAATTTGATTGTATTTGAGAATTGGAGTATGAAAGAAAAGAAATTAGAATAATCCAGTGAACAGTTATATTGAAAGTTTGGTTTTGTGATTTTTTTACTGTCCCGTATACGTACTCGTAAAGCCTTCAGTTCAGATACAAGTAGATCGGAAAATGTCAGTTTTGAAGAAAATCGTCTGAAAAGTTGAGACATTAGCGTTGAGCGCAAGCAGACGAAGAAAAACCTTTGGCCATCAATAAGTTTCTCAGCATCGGTTAACAAAATGTGAATTCTGACTATGTGTTAGAGAACATTATTTACTGTGTAGAGGAGGAAGAGTTTCCCATTTTTTGTATGCCCTACAATGAGTGTTTCTGTAAACAATAGGCCGCTTTTGACCATAGCATGTCAATACTATCCACTTTTATGAAAGAATATGTTAGGCCAGAAAGTAAAAACCATGTTTAGGGTTTCAATGGACCCCAAAACTTGATTGTGACTACCTACGGATTAAATAAAGTAATTTACTATGTAATTAACAAACAAAAAAGTTTTAAGTCATCAGGGATCCTGACAATTTTTTCTGATGACAAAAACGGCTTTTCGTTGTAGAATTATATGACATCCTTTGTACTACAATTATATTATAATTACTCTATTACTCCGTAAATACGTATGTATATGAGAAAGTAAAAATATACTCGTTAAAATGATTACTCTAACTTGTTTTTAAATGAAATTTTTTTAATAATTATGTTAGATTTTGTACCACTTTGTGATTAAAAAATAGAACTATCTTTCAGACAAAGTGCAACACCACTTAAAGTGCATACCATACCAAATAACTATTTCTTATCTACCAAAAAGGCTCCATTACATTTTTAATGAATGGTAGAAAAAATGCAAAAATTGCTTTAGAAAAATAAACTTTCAGATAGCGAATATTTCACATTTATCAAAAGAGCACAGACACTGTTCGTTCTGAATGGAATCACTCCCCTAAGTACTAAATTCTTCACCCAAAACGCACCATTGCTGGACTATCATTGCCTCCAAGCCACGTGGCAGCGTCGAAGCTGCTGGTGGTGGTTCGTCCGGCGGGCACCCTGCCGGGCTGGTCGCTGCCCCTGCGGGTGTTCAGCGCGGGCATCTGGGGGGCGCTGGCGGCCACTGCGCTCGCGTACGCTCTGGCGTGGCGCGTCGTGTCGGGCGACGGGCCCCTGCGCTGCCTCTCAGCCACGCTCGCCGCGCTGTCCTCGTGTGGCGGCGTGGCACAGGCCAGAATTCGCCAGCAGCCGCAGCGCCTGCAGCTGGCCGGCGCGCTGCTCGCCTCTTCCATCGTCATCGCCGCCTCGTACCAGGTACAGCAGCCCCTACAGCCGGCAAGCGTTCTGTTCACATCTGCCACTCCCGGACTCCATTCCGTTCACATCAATTATAGTTTATTCCGCATATATTAACTAGGACGAATCCTTTACGTATTACTTGAATGTCGTGCGGCCGACTCTGTAAACTTTTTACTTTCCCGTATTCGTACGTATACACGGAGTGATATACGTAGTATAGGGAAAGTTATGTAATGCTGCGCCAAAAAATGGCCAATTTTTTGGCGGAAAAAAATTAATTGCCGGGCCGTGAAAAGGAAAAAGTGGATAAAACCAGTTGATAAATTAAGAAAAAAATCCCCTAATACGTGATGTAGCCAGAAATCCTGTTTTCTAGGTCCTTGATACCGAAAAACCAATTGAAAGGAAAACGTCCGTCTGTCCGTCCGTCTGTCTGTCCGTCTGTGAACACTGCTAGTGCCTAAACCATACGTACGATTTCTTCCAAAATGGATATTCCCCGGTCGATCTGATTCTAGTCAAAGCGTTGAGATTTTGAAAAAGATTCTTCAAAATTTGGGGGTACTTTATATGAAGCCCCCTGGGAATTTTCAAAATTTTCTCAAAAACGGCTCCAAATTTTTTCTTTAAACTTTTGGAAAGGATAGTGCCTAATGTACTCTATGAGATGACATAAACGCCATATTGCTCTATTCTTTTGTTTTTTCAAAAATTACAAAAATGTAATTCTTTGACCAACCTTTCATTTCGTAAATATTTTCATTAACGGCGATTTGTTCATATTATTACATTTAGGAGTACATGTGCTTTACATTATTTCTTAAAAATTCCTCGACAACTCAGATTTTCTGTGAAAATGAAATGAAAATTTCGAATTTGCACAAATGCTCAAATTGCGTTTGCTCTTGTTTCATATGCGGGGAAAAATATATTGAGATGCGAAGTGACGAAAGCATAACGGAGTGCCTGGCTTGCCTGCCCGTCCGCTGCAGGCCGCCGGGACTAGCAGTTGCCGCCGGTCTCCGCGTTGAGGAAGCGGCCCCTCCCCAACCGGGCGGATGACACGTGGCGGTGTGGAAGGGGGAGTGGGGTGAGGTGTTATTCGAAATTTGACTTTACGACGCTCCTATTTATCCGATTTGCTTGTTTGATGTGGCGTTGGATTCTGAAAGCTTGTCGCCATCGCGCTATGAGCCCACATTTTTTAAATTGTTCCTGGAAGTACGAGAAAAAATTTAAAAAACTAGTTTCTGCTAGTGTTTTTGGAAAAAGGGCTTCGTAGCGTGAATTCTATTTTAAAAGAGAGTCAAATTCCGTTTACAGATCGAAAATAGGACCATTGACGTTATTGGTAAAGTAAATTTGACTGAATTTGGTGTTGCCACGTGGTGGCGACAAATTGAACTGGTGTCGGTACATTTAGCCTTAAATAAGTTCCCTGGGAGCAACTGTATCTCATCTTCAATACACACTGGGCCGAATTCATAGTCGATGCTTAAGGAATAAGGAAATGCTTAAGCAATAAGAAGTTCCTCAAAATGAGTGGCCACTTAAGAAGACTTGTATTTCATAGACGCCTCTTATGTGAACAGAAATGAGTTTGCTTAAGGTATCGGAAATGTTGCAACATTGCATTTCCGTCAGGTGAACCAGTGTTTAACTGTGGTTTCCTTTTGGTCCCGGTCGTTTCGTTATTCATTGCATTGACTTATACTCTTCGATTCATTGCCTGTAAACGGACTGTAACCGTAAATTTTTGTTGTGACTTGTGTGTTTTGTGAACCTTTGCTAGTTGACATTTATATTCTTCTTCTGCTTTTCTTAATTCCCCAATTTCTTTTTCAAGTTTCAAAATGTGTGAAGCTTTTTCAATTCTTCACTCTGCTTCAATATTGAATGCTTGGTGTTTCGTGCTTTTTGGTGTACTGTTCCCAGAAGTACGTGGTGCCTGTACACATTCACGTTCTACTGGCGTTTCTATTATATTTATTTCAGGTTTCATCGTTAGAAATATTTTCGATTAAAATGTTTTTTATTGATAAATTATTTTTTTATTGGTTTTTTATTCATATTTACGCGCATGGTTAAAATATTGCTGTTATTCCACATTGTACAATTCACTTAAGAGAAAATAAAAGCTAAAAATGTCAGGAAAGAATAATGATCTTGGTACACCACTTTCCATTTACACAAATATCTGACTAAAAAACATAATTATGCCAAAAAATCTTCAAATTATGAAGAGATTCAAACCTCGAGTTCAGTTTTTGTCTCTTATGAAAACGGAACCGTCTTCTAAATTGATCGTCGTTGTAAATTTCGAAGGGATTATCAGCGTCTCTGATATATCTCTTCCTTACGCGGACAATATTTTGCGTGTAAAATTCGAAGTACTCCGTAAAGTCGTCGCTCGCCATGTCGCGTTGTTCCAAGACTTCACTTAACCAAAGCTAGTTACTCTTTGGCGAATGAGGAATGCTTAAGGCGGCAGGCGACCTCGCTTATACGAATGAGTAGTCACTCATTCGTCACTCATTTGAAAATAAGCACTGTTTATGAATCGGGAATCTCGTACTTAAGGAACGCTCATTATTAGAAACGACTATGAATTCGGCCCACTTTGTTGTATTCTGAGATTGCAGTGAACGTAAAATCCCAGAGGAAATAAGTCGCATTCCTTCATGGAACAGGTGTTCCGTTCCTTCATGTCATAATGGCAAATAGCACAGGTATTCCCCTGGTGGCCACTTCAGGGCCTCTAGAAAGTCTTTCGCTCTTCTCGAGAGGACCGCGGATACAATCTGCTAATGATAATAGGAGGAATTTTGAAATGGAAAGACTTCATTCACTTTAATTTTGAAATGAATTCATCATTAAAGAAGTTCGATTTTCTTTCACTATTCGTATATTGATTTATTATTATGGAAGTTGATTTCGTCGCGTAAGTTTTGTCTGGTTACATCTGGTACTTTCATTAACTAGTGGTGCTTCCAAAGCACATACTTTCTCGCGTTGTTCCTAAATGCTCCGCAATATTATACTACTATATAAGCCAGCAAATTATTTTTCCACTCCGTGACGCAATTCCTAATCGACAGATTTAAATTGGTCGCATTTATGCCACTACGCCACAAAAGCGCGCATGGACCGGACTCGGGCAAAGGCATAAACATGGAAATGTCCAATTGTCCGTGTAAAAAAACAACAATTAATTCAGGACAAAATATAACAAATTTCACTGTAGATATATTTTTTCTTTCTCATTCATATTCAAAACGCCAAATTCAGCGCAGAGTGCTACCAAAGCACATACATTTTTGAATTATTTAAAATGCTCCGCAATAACATACACCTACATATACAGCAAGTTTTTTTCCAATTCAGCACTCGAACACAGTTCCTTAGAGTTAACGTGCTCGCGCTGATATCACTACGCCACACAAGCACAGTGCGCTGGAAAGATCGTTTTCCGACGCAGGATTACATAACTTTCTCTTCTTACGAAGAATTCGAAAGGCGAGAAAGTAAAAAGTGTTTCTGCCGAAAATTTGCTGTTTTCCTACATTCGATTACATGATTTCTTACGAAGAACTTTCGTAAGGCCAAGAAAGTAAAAAGAATTTTACGATAACATTATTTCAACCAACTCTTTTTTGAAAATATTTTATTCATTTGATGAGCAAACTCTGATATGATTCAATTTCAGAGGTGAAAATTTTACTTCTTGCTTCACGTCAACACTTCTAATTTTTGTCCACAGGGAAGGCTCTTTTCGCTGGTGGCCGAACCCGAAAGATACCCGGAAATTGACACCATAGAGCAACTGGCCGAATCCTCATTGCCTGTCATCAGCTATCATGACGTTGGGTTAAAGCTTTTTCAGGCAGGTGCAGAACTTGAAGATCTTTCTTCCGCCCAGTTACTCGCACGACAGAAAATTATAAAACAAGGCATTCGAACGGTAACGATGGAGGAGTTAGAGATTATGGTAACAGAACGTCACAATGTAGCAGTTCTTCTCGATTCATTTACGTGGGTAACTTCATCAACAGGAATATTATTTGGAAAGAAAGTTCATAATCTAAAAGAACATATCTTAGAAAATGGGCATTGTTTATTGATAACTAGGTAAGTGTTAATATTATTTAATGTTTCTTATGCTAGTTATTACTAATATTACTTTTGTGAACAAATCATGTATAAATTCCAAAATTCTCAGCGTAAAAACAATGTTTTTGCCATTAAACGACGCGTGAGAAAAGCTGTACCCGCTTTTAACGTCTAAGAAGAAATTGTTTTTGGTCGGACTCATGTAGATTTGTCACTATCTCTCCTGGGCCATCGTTACTATTGCAAGGAGTTTTGGAACTTCATACCACTTGCCTTGCCAATGTTGCCAAGTATTTTGAGCCCCCGTGTTTATAGTAATAGACCAACAAATCGACGGATACTTTCCTAATAACACGAAATATATGTTATTGTTTCACTTCGTAAAGGTACGATATGATTATAATTTTTCCAGGTAATGGACTTTGCCTCTATTCTATACACAAGCAGTCAGAGGACTATTACTAGGAAATGTCATCGTCCGAAACTGCCTTTAAAATCACAAATTGACCAGCCCTGACATGGTCTAGGTAGGTCTTCATCAAGTGCGCGATTTTTATCCAGAGATGATGTTAATATTCTCTACCTTACATCTCACCTTTAAGCCTAAGTTGTGCGCGGACACATTGCAATGACTGTGAAAAGAAAGGGACGATAAACGACACAGCAGGAGCAGAGAGCCATTTCAGTGCAACCTTCCATTTCCGTATGGCATCCCCCACAAGGAAACGTCATTTTACAATAAATGCTCACCCACTCTAAGCGCGGCCTAGCCTTGGTACAGTAGCACTCATACGTGTGTAGGGATCATGCCGATGAAGGCACTGCTGAGGAAGTTTTGCCAGCTTAGTGCGACCCTACGTCTCCACAAGGAGACGTTCTTTGAGACTAAATGCTCACCCAGAGTACACGTGGTCAAGCCTGAGTGCAGTACGCGATTAAATGGGCTGTGTCAAGCTAGCACAACCACTATAGCACAATCACACCATACCAAATGGAATATTTAGGTACTCATTTGTTACTAATTTATTACCCAAAAATTACATTTATTACTCTTGACATTTATGAAAAAATAGTGGTTGTGCTGGCGTGACTGTCAAGCTAGCACAACCAAATTTTAAAAATTGGCAAAATCGATTCAAACTAATACAAAGACGTCACTGAATCACATTCAACCATTCCAGAAATTCAAATACGATTATAGAGAGAACCAACGAGCGCAATCGAACCAAAACAAGATCATAATTAAATACACCTTATATACTAATTTATTATCACAAACAGAAATGTATTACTGTCAGAAAAGCAGACAAGTAGAGAAAATATTATCAGGTGAACGAGTAGAAATAGTAACATTTTGTGGTATAGTGACTGCCACCGGCGGTGGAGTGTTGATTTCAATGATGTTGTTTTGCAGTTGCCTAAATCCAATTTCTCAAAGAGCACATCTCGAACATCATCTCTATATAGTTTTTCTATTGGTTTAAATGGATCCAATTTTCAATAGAAGTCACATGTTATGTAATTAGCTTACTTTTAAACATTTTCTGTAAATTACAATTTTTAAACTCCAGTTTTTAAACAAATGTTACATATTTTAGAAGGTCTCGGATTGTATGGCAGATCATGTACCACAATAAAAAGTTCCTTTTTCGTTAAATGTTTGTGATTACCCTTCTCAAACTTTGTATACTTTGTATCAAAGTGCCTCGTAGGAGGGGCAGAATGATACAAAACTCGTTTTTTACTAAAAAAATATAATCTCATTATCTTCTAATTTTAATGGTTTCTTGGGTTTCTATAGTAATGTACGATTAGTTATGCCATTAACAGAACAACAAAAATCAATATTTAATTTATTTTTGATATGTATAATAAACGATATATAATTTTCTGTATCATTCTTCCCCACTTTCCCCTACCCTTTTCGGAATTGCCTACATTTAAATTTTATGTCAATCTTGATGTGAGAGATGGCCCTCGTTATTTTCTTCATTTTGCTGTCATTTGGAGATTATACACTTCTGGTGAACATTCAATTATTTAATTGTAAAATTGTGTTAGTTATAATTAAATAATAAAGATTTAATAAAGGTCATTGCGCTTTAAAATATTGCTGAAGAGTCATAATGACGATCAATTAAAAATATAAAAATAAAACACATATAATAGTGGATACAAAGGTAGATACACATCAGATCACAGACGAATGTAGACAGTGAATTATGGCCCTTGTAGCTTTAACTACCGGGACATCACCCATGTAAACAAGTGGGCGACTAATTTGCAGCATGGATCATTATTAGACGACCAGGTATTCAATCTACATGATGTCAGGCTTCTCCCCTCCCCGCAAAGCTTCCTACCCCTACTAGATGCACTTTTGGCGCTGTTGTGGGCAGACAGTGGTCTCATAAGTGCAGAATGCCCGCGGGAACTTGGCGAGGTGCAGGTCTGCTTTCGACTAAATGCTCACCCACTCTACGGACAGACAAGCGTGGGTGCAGCAGCACTTTCACGCGGATGAAGGGAAAGGGGTGATGAACGACACCTCGGGAAGATTTCCAGATCAGAGTTGGACTGCTGGGGATGGAAGAGCAATAGAGACTGCTAGGCCACTGCGCCGGCGTCAGAAAATATGCAGACGATTACTGAAGTGGATTAGATGTATGACCATTTAACACACGAGCAGAGGTTTTCAAACTGGCGGGGAAGATATATGCTGAAAAATGTATAAAATAATTATCAGACTGTACTGAATATATAAAACGAAATAAATTAATATATTTTTAATGAAATTAGTGTAGAATTAAATTATCTGTTTATACTTCTATACTAATATGTAAAGAGACAAGTGCATTGGGATAGAGCGCGATAATGTCTTAATGTACTGAATGTAATACCGATGCAACTTATTTGCTAGCTTCCTTTGAAAGTCAGGAGTCCGATAGGCCATGATTTACAACCATAACCCTTAATATATTCACAATATAATTACTTTTCTAGAATTTTTTGCCGAGCTTTACATCACACAGATTCAAGTGTGCATCATTGTTCATTAGTTTGTATATACGGAGTAATATACATAGTACACTATGTAGCGCATATTATACTATGTAGAGCTTTCTTTTTTACGATCCCGTATACGGGAAAGTAAAAAAGAAAGCTCTGTATACCCTGATTGATCACCTAGGAGTATGATGAGGACTTTCAAGTCTCCACAAATCAATCATTTATGCTTGTTATAACAAATTAGTTCAAGAACTTATACGAAATTGTCGTATGATTCCTTTAAGTGAATGACCAACAGGAACTGAAGCATAAGTACTGCCATAGTGTATTGCCAAAATAGCTCTTCGACTTCGTTTTGATGAGTCTATGAATAAACGTCAATAATTCGGGTCACATTGTACATCAAATGTATCCATAGTCCACGAATGTCTCTGCAATAAACAAATTCTCATCCTGTGAAATGTAAGTGAAAAAAACTGCTTTGCGATGTCGATACTTTGAAAAATAAGTGCCTAGTAGTATTTATTTATTTATTTGGCCAAAAACAATAAAAACTGTATATGACGTGTGGGGAAAGAGATTATCTGCGCACAGTTTCTTGAGGCCCAGAATTAAAATAATAAAAAGTAATAAATCTTTGTTTTTATCCGGAAGCCAAGTAACTGAGCAGCATCTTTCGGAAGTCCAAGATGTGTCACTGAGTCATTCAACTCCTGTTGAGAGAAAAGCTCAGGTTCTTTCTCTAAACTGTCTGGTTCGAACTCACTGTTTGTTTCATAATTTTCCGCTACACAAACTTCTCCGTCCGAGTCAATACTGTTCAAGTCACGAGGGAGCTGAGGAACTGACAATCCAGGAGCAGGTGGTACCGGACGAATATCAGATTCACGTTAGGATAGTTAATCAAATTATGATTTTTGGAATTGTAACCTTAAACATTACAAATACGAAAATAACAGTCATCCCTTTGGTCTTTTTACTCCTTCCATCATTGGGACAGTAAATCTAAAAGTTGTAATTGTCCTTTGTATCATAAGCGAAGTTATTCTACGCTTGTGCTGTCATACTTTGTGAGGAGTCCACACTTTATCTTGATCTCATGAAATATGCATAATACACTTTTTTGACGAAATCTGTTATACTTCTTTGGTACTTCTTGACTGTGTAGTCACCACAGATTAACAGAAGTAATCTGGATTGATAACACAACATTGGTGTGACAGTTTTCAAAATCCATTTTCAATCTTCATAAAACCTTTTTTAATCACTTTGATGCAACTAGATGACCTAAGTGATTGTATTATCTTTAATTGGCACTACTAGACTGGGAGAATGAGCAACAAAGGGGGCTCCAATTTCCAGATATAACCATTTCTATGTTGATTATCTTGAGAAGGGAACTACTGAGAGAACAATTTTTTAAATTATTTTTTTTATTTATTTTTTATTGATTTGTCAAAAAACAGTAAAACTGTATATGACGTGTGGGGAAAGAGATTTATCTGCGCACATTTTCTTGAGGCCCAGAATTAAGAAAAAAAACTACGAAATAGAAAACGAAAAATGAATTTAGAAAATAATTATTTTAGAAAAATAAAAATATTTGAAAAATGTTTGTTCCCGATTTATAGAAAATCAATTTCAACTGTAAATGAAGTACAAGCAAAAGGAGTGCTCAACAAACGTGCGCACAGTGAAGCTACATTTACGTCCAGAAGCAAAACAAGGGGCCATCTCAGCATTTGCTCAATGGATCAGAGAAACTGATCCATTTAACAATTACCAATTACCAATTTATTTATTAATCCAGTTAACCATTACGTTCCTAACGGAATAGAACCTTCATGCCCATACTACTACTAAGGGAGAGCGTTATTAGATTCATAATAAGTGTTTAGAATGTTAGAAATTGTTTAAGAAAAAAATAATGGTTACAAATCTAAACATGTGCAAAACAGAAATTATGTTTTATGGATTTGAAAAATATCTGTATGTGATGGAGAAGGATGGACTTCGTTTTCGTTTTCAGCACACCAAAAAAGCATAAAGATTAGCCAAAATTATCAAAATCAAATTTTTGTTTGTAGATCTGTGTTATTGTTTCAGATCGAACAATTTTGTATATTATATACTACTGTATAAATATTATTGTCCTGAAATGCTCAAACTGTCTTTTCCAAAAATGTAACCAAATAGAAGAATGGAAGTTCCCGTAGTGGTTTTGATAAAGAGCCGGATATTGCTTTGAGTTATATAATAATGTATGTTCTATCGTTTAATTCTTCACATTGTTGTTGAATCATCAACATTCTAAATAATAATTACTATTTAACCCTTAAGTAGGCGCGCGAGCAATAGTCACGTAAGTGGGCGCGCGGCGTACAGAGTACGCCATTTCATTTGCTTGATATAAATGAACTAAAATGTTAGTAAATCATTTAAAATAACGTAATTATTGCAGAAAAATAGTTTATTAGAACTTTTTCACATCTACACAAAACATTTAAGCAAAGTAAACAAAAATGCTGCGAAAATAGTTGATAAATTCACATAATTGTCTTTTCATTCATCACTTTCTATATCATGTTGGTTACATAATTCACAACAATATGTAATTTCAACAATGTGATTTCTACAGGTAAATTGTTTGCAAGTTGAACACTGTATTGTTGTGTAATTATTTTTGGCGCGCCCACACATAGAGCAACGACCTTTTTTTGCTTAATTAAAATGTTTTCATTTGAAGATGAATCAGTCTTAGGGCCAACATGTTGCCTTATAATATTTTTCAGGTTAACTGGAAGTGACTTGATTAATGCTCTTTCGTGCAAAAGTGGTTTGCAAAGGCTTAATGACAAGTTTTTCAAAAATATTCTTCGACTACACTCTAAATTTAGAATAACGCGGCAAAGAATGTATGAGTTTATTCCAGCTACATTTAGAATGGAAAAAAAACACAGCAAGAGGCCATCTTCTTGTTCTTCGGCTACAGAATAAGCTGCACACATTTGGTCTACTGTATCAACTCCTCCTTTTGTAGAATTATAGTCCAGAATAATTTCCGGTTTGGAAGTTTCTGGATCAACTGTCCCTTGATCATGCATGGTTGAAAGAACTATTACACATTTATTACGCTTTGGAACGTAAGAAACAATACTCACATCATTCTGATAACCAAAAAGACTGGTACCAACTGTTCTATCTTTGGAAGGAGAAATTCCTTTGGTATTTCCTTCTTGTTGGCTTTCATTGTTCCAAGCAAAGTAATATTGTCCTTCAAAAGCGACTTCGCAAGTGGATAACTTGTATACCAATTATCACAAGTTACGTTCCTACAAGATCCCTTCAGGTGATGCAGTAGTCTGTGAACTATTTCAAATGGTGTATTCTCAGTATAATACGGCCCTTCGGTTGCTTTCCACAATACAACTCTAAATTCACTGTATAAAATGTTTTAGAATCCACTAAAGCATATACTTTCAGCCGATATTTTGCAGGTTTTTGCGGCATGAACTGAATAAATGAACACCGCCCCTAAAAGGTTCGAGTTTCTCGTCTATTGTGAGAAACTCACCAGGTGAATAGGAACTTTTACAGTTGTCTACAAACTTTTCTAAACTGATCTAATTGGGGCCAATTTATCTGTTTTCTGCGAATTGTTCTGGTGCTTTTGTCATCAAATCTCACAGCTAACATAGAAATAAAAATCTTTTCTGGCTCATAACGGCACGACAAATTTCTATCCCAGTCCCGTCATTTGCCCAAATTTCTGAAAGATTTGTTCTATTCATTTTTTTGAATCCTAATAAAGAAGAGGATTCCAATAAAAGCCATTAATTCACTTCGATATGTGTCTTTAGCGTCTCTTTCTCTGGAATAAGTGCCAGAAA
>JAHLJT010005437.1:19223085-19252818 GCA_031308135.1 Acheta domesticus | reverse complement strand
TATCAGCGTCTCTGATATATCTCTTCCTTACGCGGACAATATTTTGCGTGTAAAATTCGAAGTACTCCGTAAAGTCGTCGCTCGCCATGTCGCGTTGTTCCAAGACTTCACTTACCAAAGCTAGTTTACTCTTTGGCGAATGAGGAATGCTTAGGCGGCAGGCGACCTCGCTTATACGAATGAGTAGTCACTCATTCGTCACTCATTTGAAAATAAGCACTGTTTATGAATCGGGAATCTCGTACTTAAGGAACGCTCATTATTAGAAAACGACTATGAATTCGGCCCACTTTGTTGTATTCTGAGATTGCAGTGAACGTAAAATCCCAGAGGAAATAAGTCGCATTCCTTCATGGGGACAGGTGTTCCGTTCCTTCATTCATAATGGCAAATAGCACAGGTATTCCCCTGGTGGCCACTTCAGGGCCTCTAGAAAGTCTTTCGCTCTTCTCGAGAGGACGCGGATACAATCTGCTAATGATAATAGGAGGAATTTTGAAAATGGAAAGACTCATTCACTTTAATTTTGAAATGAATTCATCATTAAAGAAGTTCGATTTTCTTTCACTATTCGTATATTGATTTATTATTATGGAAGTGATTTCGTCGCGTAAGTTTTGTCTGGTTACATCTGGTACTTTCATTAACTAGTGGTGCTTCCAAAGCACATACTTTCTCGCGTTGTTCCTAAATGCTCCGCAATCTTATACTACTATATAAGCCAGCAAATTATTTTCCACTCCGGACGCAATTCCTAATCGACAGATTTAAATTGGTCGCATTTATGCCACTACGCCACAAAAGCGCGCATGGACCGGACTCGGGCAAAAGGCAAACATGGAAATGTCCAATTGTCCGTGTAAAAAAACAACAATTAATTCAGGACAAAATATAACAAATTTCACTGTAGATATATTTTTTCTTTCTATTCATATTCAAAACGCCAAATTCAGCGCAGAGTGCTACCAAAGCACATTACATTTTTGAATTATTTAAATGCTCCGCAATAACATACACCTACATATACAGCAAGTTTTTTTCCAATTCAGCACTCGAACACAGTTCCTTAGAGTTAACGTGCTCGCGCTGATATCACTACGCCACACAAGCACAGTGCGCTGGAAAGATCGTTTTCCGACGCAGGATTACATAACTTTCTCTTCTTACGAAGAATTCGAAAGGCGAGAAAGTAAAAGTGTTTCTGCCGAAAATTTGCTGTTTTCTACATTCGATTACATGATTTCTTCGAAGAAACTTTCGTAAGGCCAAGAAAGTAAAAGAATTTTCCGATAACATTATTTCAACCACTCTTTTTTGAAAATATTTATTCATTTGATGAGCAAACTCTGATATGATTCAATTTCAGAGGTGAAATTTTACTTCTTGCTTCACGTCAACACTTCTAATTTTGTCACAGGGAAGGCTCTTTTCGCTGGTGGCCGAACCCGAGATACCGGAAATTGACACCATAGAGCAACTGGCCGAATCCTCATTGCCTGTCATCAGCTATCATGACGTTGGGTTAAAGCTTTTTCAGGCAGGTGCAGAACTTGAAGATCTTTCTTCCGCCCAGTTACTCGCACGACAGAAAATTATAAAACAAGGCATTCGAACGGTAACGATGGAGGAGTTAGAGATTATGGTAACAGAAACGTCACAATGTAGCAGTTCTTCTCGATTCATTTACGTGGGTAACTTCATCAAACAGGAATATTATTGAAAGAAAGTTCATAAACTAAAAGAACATATCTTAGAAAATGGGCATTGTTATTGATAACTAGGTAAGTGTTAATATTATTTAATGTTTACTTATGCTAGTTATTACTAAATACTTTTGTGAACACAAATCATGTATAAATTCAAAATTCTCAGCGTAAAAAACAATGTTTTTGCCATTAAACGACGTGTGGAGAAAAAGCTGTACCCGCTTTTAACGTCTAAGAAGAAATTGTTTTTGGTCGGACTCTCATGTAGATTGTCACTATCTCTCCTGGGCCATCGTTACTATTGCAAGGAGTTTTGGAACTTCATACCACTTGCCTTGCCAATGTTGCCAAGTATTTTGAGCCCCCGTGTTTTATAGTAATAGACCAACAAATCGACGGATACTTTCCTAATAACACGAAATATATGTTATTGTTTCACTTCGTAAAGGTACGATATGATTATAATTTTTCCAGGTAATGGACTTTGCCTCTATTCTATACACAAGCAGTCAGAGGACTATTACTAGGAAATGTCATCGTCCGAAACTGCCTTTAAAATCACAAATTGACCAGCCCTGACAGGTCTAGGTAGGTCTTCATCAAGTGCGCGATTTTTATCCAGAGATGATGTTAATATTCTTACCTTACATCTCACCTTTAAGCCTAAGTTGTGCGCGGACACATTGCAATGACTGTGAAAAGAAAGGGACGATAAACGACACAGCAGGAGCAGAGAGCCATTTCAGTGCAACCTTCCATTCCCGTATGGCATCCCCACAGGAAACGTCATTTTACAATAAATGCTCCACCCACTCTAAGCGCGGCCTAGCCTTGGTACAGTAGCACTCATACGTGTGTAGGGATCATGCCGATGAAGCACTGCTTGAGGAAGTTTTGCAGCTTAGTGCGACCCTACGTCTCCACAAGGAGACGTTCTTTGAGACCTAAATGCTCACCCAGAGTACATCGTGGTCAAGCCTGAGTGCAGTACGCGATTAAATGGGCTGTGTCAAGCTAGCACAACCACTATAGCACAATCACACCATACCAATGGAATATTTAGTACTCATTTGTTACTAATTTATTACCCAAAAATTACATTTATTACTCTTGACATTTATGAAAAAATAGTGGTTGTGCTGGCGTGACTGTCAAGCTAGCACAACCAAATTTTAAAAATTGGCAAAATCGATTCAAACTAATACAAAGACGTCACTGAATCACATTCAACCATTTCAGAAATTCAAATACGATTATAGATGAGAACCACGAGCGCAATCGAACCAAAACAAGATCATAATTTAAATACACCTTATATACTAATTTATTATCACAAACAGAAATGTATTACTGTGAAAAAAGCAGACAAGTAGAGAAATTATTATCAGGTGAACGAGTAGAAATAGTAACATTTTTGTGGTATAGTGACTGCCACCGGCGGTGGAGTGTTGATTTCAATGATGTTGTTTTGCAGTTGCCTAAATCCAATTTCTCAAAGAGCACATCTCGAACATCATCTCTATATAGTTTTTCTATTGGTTTAAATGGATCCAATTTTCAATAGAAGTCACATGTTATGTAATTAGCTTACTTTTAAACCATTTTCTGTAAATTACAATTTTTAAACTCCAGTTTTTAAACAAATGTTACATATTTTAGAAGGTCTCGGATTGTATGGCAGATCATGTACCACAATAAAAAGTTCCTTTTTCGTTAAATGTTTTGTGATTACCCTTCTCAAACTTTGTATACTTTGTATCAAAGTGCCTCGTAGGAGGGGCAGAATGATACAAAACTCGTTTTTTACTAAAAAAATTATAATCTCATTATCTTCTAATTTTAATGGTTTCTTGGGTTTCTATAGTAATGTCGATTAGTTATGCCATTAACAGAACAACAAAAATCAATATTTAATTTATTTTTGATATGTATAATAAACGATATATAATTTCTGTATCATTATTCCCCATTTTTCCCCTACCCTTTTCGGAATTGCCTACATTTAAATTTTTATGTCAATCTGATGTGAGAGATGGCCCTCGTTATTTTCTTCATTTTGCTGTCATTTGGAGATTATACACTTCTGGTGAACATTCAATTATTTAATTGTAAAATTGTGTTAGTTATAATTAAATAATAAAGATTTAATAAAGGTCATTGCGCTTTAAAATATTGCTGAAGAGTCATAATGACGATCAATTAAAAATATAAAAATAAAACACATATAATAGTGGATACAAAGGTAGATACACATCAGATCACAGACGAATGTAGACAGTGAATTATGGCCCTTGTAGCTTTAACTACGGGACATCACCCATGTAAACAAGTGGGCGACTAATTTGCAGCATGGATCATTATTAGACGACCAGTATTCAATCTACATGACGTCAGGCTTCTCCCCTCCCCGCAAAGCTTCCTACCCCCTACTACATGCACTTTTGGCGCTGTTGTGGGCAGACAGTGGTCTCATAAGTGCAGAATGCCCGCGGGAATTGGCGAGGTGCAGGTCTGCTTTCGACTAAATGCTCACCCACTCTACGGACAGCCAAGCGTGGGTGCAGCAGCACTCTCACGCGGATGAAGGGAAAGGGGTGATGAACGACACCTCGGGAAGATTTCGAGATCAGAGTTGGACTGCTGGGGATGGAAGAGCAATAGAGACTGCTAGGCCACTGCGCCGGCGTCAGAAAAATATGCAGACGATTACTGAAGTGGATTAGATGTATGACCATTTAACACCCGAGCAGAGGTTTTCAAACTGGCGGGGAAGATATATGCTGAAAAATGTATAAAATAATTATCAGACTGTACTGAATATATAAACGAAATAAATTAATATATTTTTAATGAAATTAGTGTAGAATTAAATTATCTGTTTATACTTCTATACTAATATGTAAAGAGACAAGTGCATTGGGATAGAGCGCGATAATGTCTTAATGTACTGAATGTAATACCGATGAAACTTATTTGCTAGCTTCCTTTGAAAGTCAGGAGTGCGATAGGCCATGATTTACAACCATAACCCTTAATATATTCACAATATAATTTACTTTTCTAGAATTTTTTTGCCGAGCTTTACATCACACAGATTCAAGTGTGCATCATTGTTCATTAGTTTGTATATACGGAGTAATATACATAGTACACTATGTAGCGCATATTATACTATGTAGAGCTTTCTTTTTTACGATCCCGTATACGGGAAAGTAAAAAGAAAGCTCTGTATACCCTGATTGATCACCTAGGAGTATGATGAGGACTTTCAAGTCTCCACAAATCAATCATTTATGCTTGTTATAACAAATTAGTTCAAGAACTTATACGAAATTGTCGTATGATTCCTTTAAGTGCACTGAATGACCAACAGGAACTGAAGCATAAGTACTGCCATAGTGTATTGCCAAAATAGCTCTTCGACTTCGTTTTGATGAGTCTATGAATAAACGTCAATAATTCGGGTCACATTGTACACCAAATGTATCCATAGTCCACGAATGTCTCTGCAATAAACAAATTCTCATCCTGTGAAATGTAAGTGAAAAAAACTGCTTTGCGATGTCGATACTTTGAAAAATAAGTGCCTAGTAGAATTTATTTATTTATTTGGCCAAAAAAACAATAAAAACTGTATATGACGTGTGGGGGAAAGAGATTATCTGCGCACAGTTTCTTGAGGCCCAGAATTAAAATAATAAAAAGTAATAAATCTTTGTTTTTATCCGGAAGCCAAGTAACTGAGCAGCATCTTTCGGAAGTCCAAGATGTGTCACTGAGTCATTCAACTCCTGTTGAGAGAAAAGCTCAGGTTCTTTCTCTAAACTGTCTGGTTCGAACTCACTGTTTGTTTCATAATTTTCCGCTACACAAACTTCTCCGTCCGAGTCAATACTGTTCAAGTCACGAGGGAGCTGAGGAACTGACAATCCAGGAGCAGGTGGTACCGGACGAATATCAGATTCAACGTTAGGATAGTTAATCAAATTATGATTTTTGGAATTGTAACCTTAAACATTACAAATACGAAAATAACAGTCATCCCTTTGGTCTTTTTACTCCTTCCATCATTGGGACAGTAAATCTAAAAGTTGTAATTGTCCTTTGTATCATAAGCGAAGTTATTCTACGCTTGTGCTGTCATACTTTGTGAGGAGTCCACACTTTATCTTGATCTCATGAAAATATGCATAATACACTTTTTTTGACGAAATCTGTTATACTTCTTTGGTACTTCTTGACTGTGTAGTCACCACAGATTAAACAGAAGTAATCTGGATTGATAACACAACATTGGTGTGACAGTTTTCAAAATCCATTTTCAATCTTCATAAAACCTTTTTTAATCACTTTGATGCAACTAGATGACCTAAGTGATTGTATTATCTTTAATTGGCACTACTAGACTGGGAGAATGAGCAACAAAGGGGGCTCCAATTTCCAGATATAACCATTTCTATGTTGATTATCTTGAGAAGGGAACTACTGAGAGAATAATTTTTTAAATTATTTCTTTTATTTATTTTTTATTGATTTGTCAAAAAACAGTAAAAACTGTATATGACGTGTGGGGAAAGAGATTTATCTGCGCACATTTTCTTGAGGCCCAGAATTAAGAAAAAAAAACTACGAAATAGAAACGAAAAAATGAATTTAGAAAATAATTATTTTAGAAAAATAAAAATATTTGAAAAATGTTTGTTCCCGATTTATAGAAATCAATTTCAACTGTAAATGAAGTACAAGCAAAAGGAGTGCTCAACAAAACGTGCGCACAGTGAAGCTACATTTACGTCCAGAAGCAAAACAAGGGGCCATCTCAGCATTTGCTCAATGGATCAGAGAAACTGATCCATTTAACAATTACCAATTACCAATTTATTTATTAATCCAGTTAACCATTACGTTCCTAACGGAACAGAACCTTCATGCCCATACTACCTACTAAGGGAGAGCGTTATTAGATCATAATAAGTGTTTAGAATGTTAGAAATTGTTTAAGAAAAAATAATGGTTACAAATCTAAACATGTGCAAAACAGAAATTATGTTTTATGGATTTGAAAAATATATGTATGTGATGGAGAAGGATGGACTTCGTTTTCGTTTTCAGCACACCAAAAAAGCATAAAGATTAGCCAAAATTATCAAATCAAATTTTTGTTTGTAGATCTGTGTTATTGTTTCAGATCGAACAAATTTTGTATATTATATACTACTGTATAAATATTATTGTCCTGAAATGCTCAAACTGTCTTTTCCAAAAATGTAACCAAATAGAAGAATGGAAGTTCCCGTAGTGGTTTTGATAAAGAGCCGGATATTGCTTTGAGTTATATAATAATGTATGTTCTATCGTTTAATTCTTCACATTGTTGTTGAATCATCAACATTCTAAATAATAATTACTATTTAAAAACGTAATTATCGAATTTCCAATCGAACGTTTTCCTCCCATTTCCGTACCATCACCATTGGATCACTGTGCGCCAGCCGCCGCGTCGGGCTCTGCCTTTCCTCCGCGCTCAGCTCGGAGAAAGAGAGCTTATTTCTGACACGTCACAGAGCATTGAGTTGTCAGACACTGGTCGAAGTGATTAATGGCACCTTTCCGTCAGCCACTATTTACCAAAGACCCTAAAACGCCCGCTTGACTTCAATTAAAAGCACTTTATTTATAAATTCTGTGGTGGCAGCAGAGATCTTGTGGTACTCCGTGAGAAAATTTCAGGATGAAAGAGGTATCAATAACAATTGTAGGCTTTAAAAAGTCGGTCTAAGTACTTCGTACGAATCAGAAAGTGACGGCATCCTAGGACCGAGCACTATGTGTACTTAATGTGTGTTTAATCTGTGTTACTTGGAACCAGTGATGATGGGAAAATGCCGAAATACGTGTATGGCTGATTTTTGTACAAAGTAAAATTTTCTAAAGCCTACAATTGCGATTGATACCTCTTGTATTCTGAAATTTTATCTCTTTATTTCTATTTATATTTCATTTGTCTCGGAATGGGGTCAAAGATCAGTTTCAAACTTTTGTTTATAAATAAGCGAGAAGAAAAAATATGAAAAAGAATAACTTTTACAATGTGCATGTGATTGAAAGAATGGGAATAAAAAATTATATAAAATTCCACAAAAATAATATGTGAGTACATGCATTTTATTTTTTAGTTTGGATTTGTTTATTATTTTTAGTTATTTGTGAATGAAGGTTGGGAGCGGAAATCTTATTTTTAAAAGAATAAAAACATTGTTTAGTGAGAAAGAGAGTACGGAAGCGATGGGAGCAAGGCAAAGAGGGAGGGCAAATGGGAGCAAGGCAAGACGGAGAGGGGAGACAATGGAGCCGATATAAGTAGGCCTCACGGTAAGGTGGGTTTAGATGCAATACATGTCCCTGACTAATTAATTATTGTGGTAAGTACCCCGGCAACGCAGTTTACTTTAGCTAGTATAATTATAAAGGCGGAATATTCTTTTAAGAAATATTATCAGCTTCACTTACCTCTTCACAGTTTTTGATTAGTTTTTCGTAACTATTAGAAAAAATACGAAGATAGTTCCTTGATTTGCTTCTGTGCAATATACTCCTGCTTCCTAAATCATATAAAATTTTTAGCGTTTTTTTATGTTACATGCGTTAAAAAACTCTTATTATAGGTGTTAAATTAACTTATATTACTGAAGCAAAAAAAATTGTTTTCCTTTTAGGAACTGGCCTTGGAAAGACGTGGTCGAAAAAATCATTTTACTTATGAAAGGAGCGGGCCTGTATCAACAGGCTTTGGAAATGAATATCCACGTACGGTTTCAATACCATCGCGATCGGCCACGCCTGCCCGTCGAGGACGAGCAGATGCAGACCACCCGCGTGCTGCGGCCGGCAGACCTGCTGCCGCACCTGCAGCTGCTGCTGGCGGGGCTCCTGTTGGCGGTCACGTGCTTCGCGGGGGAGCTGTGGTACCGACACCGCTCGCGCTCCTCGCGTGGCCATCCCCCTGACCCCCACCCTGAATCCCCTCCCCCACCACCCTCTCCGCCCCACCACACACGCTCCGCCCAATGATCCTCCCCTGACCCCAACCCTGAAACCCCTCCCTCACCACATTGCCCGCCCAACCACTCACTCTCCTCCCATGATCCTGCCTCTGACCCAAACCCCGAATCCCCTCCCCCACCACCCACTCTCCGCCCATGATCCTCCCCCTGTCCCCAACAATGAATCCCCTCCTCCAATCTTTTCACGGAGACGCACGGTATCCACACACTGATTTAGAATAGAATCGTCATGTCGGAAAACAAATTGTGTTCTGACAGCAACTACATATCCTCTCTTTTCTGTTAAGAATTCCGTGCCCTCGAAATGAATGTGTTTTCTCTGCCCTCCTCTGGAACACCATCTATTGATTGTCACTTGTCAGAATTTGAATACTCCCTCTCCCCATGTAACGTACCCATGACAGGCACTTGATGCTCCCTAAATAATTATGTAACAGTTTAGACAACACCCCGCTTGCAAATGCAAGAAGTTAAAATAAATTATTGCACAGTAAAAACAATTAGTATAAATTTTACTTGTGTAGTAGTTTAAAGTAAATAATAATTAAAGTAGAAATTAGTTGGCCATGCTGACTGCACCTAACAATATGATAGATGGGAAAGTTGTGAGTGAAGGAACAACGCATAGACGAAATTTTTTATCACAAGCGGTTTTTACGCCTTCATGGATAACGTATGAGCGAGATTATACTGTATCAATTTAAATGGATTCTAAAATATACCACATATCGGTTTTCAATAATTCTTCGTAATCATAAAGAATCAACAATTTATTACATGTAATAACTTAATATTTTTAAAATAAATTAATTAGCTAATATTTTTATTGATTCAGAATACAAAAAGTATCTACCTCAAGTAGTTTAATACAATATGAATTTTAATAAAAAGAAAATTCACCCATACACATGTTTCGGCATTTTATTACACCATCAGTGGTTCTACAATATTGAAAATGATCGAACAAATTAGCATATGAGTAAACCTAGACATACAGAAGAAATACATAATACAAAAGAACACTAAAATTTATATAAATAGAGCACTTACCTAAGTAACATAGATTAAACACGTGGTAGGTCCTAAGATGGCGCCGTCTTGGAAGTCGTACGATGCACAGAGACATATGAGGGAAGTAATAGAATTGTGGGAAGTCAGTCAGGAAATAAATTTATTAATGGGGACTGGATTTTAATTGAGATTGTTTATTGAAGCATATTAAGTTAGAGTTTCTGTATAATTTTAAAATTTCTTAATTTCCAAAATGTTCATTTTGTTGCCTTTATTTTCCAAGTGAAGAATTTCGAAATTGGTCGATAGAGTGATTATCTTGAATTAGGTAGTTGGCAAATGTGAAATTTTCTAGTTCCTGCCTCCACGGTCTGAAGTGTTCATTGAATATACAAGAAAACTTCCTATCAGTTAGTCTGTTTGTTCTACATCAGCTGAATTACAATTGTTGCATTTTAATAAATAAACTCCGTTTTCATCCATTAAGGGTACAGGGGATTTATTGCTGGGAAAAAGTGTTTGGAGAGTATTGTAAGTTTTATAATCTACCTTTATGTTAAATTCGTTCAATACTTTTCCTATCTTCTTGGTTGTTGGTCCAAAATATGAGAAACTTATAAATAGTTTATTTTCAAAAGAGAGATTTTGAGGGAATGCCATACTAGTTATTAATTTTATTTCTTTTTTGTTTAATAAATTTCTTCAAATTGGTTCAATTATCTTATTGTATCTGTCCTTGTTTAAAACTTTTGATAGGAATAGTGCTAACTGTACTCTAGGAGATGACTTAATGTCATATTTCTGAATTCTCTTGTTTTTTTCAAAAACAAAACTCAATTTTTTCTATGGTCTCTCTCGTCGATACTATTTGCATTAGCGTCAATTTGCCCACCTTATTGCATTTAAGAGTAAGCGTGATTTAAATATCATTGAAAGTTTCTCGAAAACTCGAAAATTTTCTGTAAAGAGCTGCTTTTTCCGCATTTTCAGAAACGCTCAAATGCCATTTTCTCAAAAATGGCTCCAATTTTTCCCCTGAAACTTTTCATACGGATAATGCTAATTCCACCGTTGCAGATGACATAAAAGCCATTTTGCTGCATTATTTTACTTTTTTCGAAAATTACACAAACGTAATTTTAATGAAATAACTCTCTCACGCCGTGGATATGCACAATTCTAATCATTTATTTACATTATTAGATTTGGGGTGGAAGTGCTTCAAATGACTTTAAATAAAGTGTTTTTGAAAACTCCGAAGTTTTTTGCGAAATGGAGTTTCAAATTTCACATGCACAGTAACGCTTATACGGCATTTTCCTAAAAATCGCTTCAAAAAATATCAATGAATATTGCTATATAGGACTCGGTCTTACTCTTCTTGAATATTCTGAAAGTAGTATTTCGAATCTACCATTAGAAATAAAAAAAATGAAAAAAAAGAAAAAAAGGTTTTTGGGTGGCGATAGATGGCATCTGGCAGGAGGATGGGGCAAGACGGTGAATCTAGCGCACACCAAAGAAATTAGCATACTTTACTACGAGGAAGTATGTGACACTACTAGCCATTATTAGCTACCACTAGTCTGTACTGTAGAGCCACTGATGATGGAATGAAGTCCCGAGACACGTGTATGGCTGAATTTTCTGTTTCTTAAAATGAAAACTGTATTAAATTACTTGTGGTTGATACCACTGCTACACAGAATCAATAATCATGCAGTACAACATTTCTGCTGCTACTGCAGAATTTAATATTTTAATGCTTTAGTACAAAACTTAAAGGAATTATTTCAGCAAATGTTGAAAATGTGAAAAAATAATATGAATGTCACGTAACACTAAACTAATACCCCATCCCCCTCTGTAACGTAGCGTAACTCTGCCTCAAACTCTCACTCCCTCTTCAGCGTTACGTAATTAACGGATGACTCCTAAAACAAGAGAAGACTTTGCACCGGTTCTTACCACCCAGCGGAAGAACACCGCCACCTCGCGTGTTGGAAATGCATGTACTACACTTACGGGAATAGTGAATATTGTAGTTGACCCTGCAGAACGACTTAATGAAAATATATAACACAGTAAACAGTAATAAACATTTCTCTTTTTAAGACTAATAAATATACTTAAAATTTGAATTCGCTGCTTGCAGATATTTTAGAGACGGTAACAAAATGAATCATCAAGAAGAATCTAATATCCGCGATATATAGTAATGTTAACCTTTTATAAAGTGAACTAAAAATGTTAGTTCTTTATCCCTACAGCCAGAGTGCACTTTGCTACGTTAAATTATTCTCGTATGTGTTCGAATTGTTGTTAACCCTAGTAAGGTAACATGAATTCTTCTAATGTAAATGGTAACAATGGGGTTGCGTGAAATCCCAGGGGCTTTCAAGGTAATAACTATTAAATAAAAACATTTGTATGAGTTTCTTTAATTGTTTAAAACTCTTTACTTACAACAATTAGAGCAATAAGTATCAAAACGATGTTCACTGCGCACAGGTGTTCTTTACTTCACAAAATGGGTTTTAGTTTTCCGGTCATGTGATCTACAGAGTTCACAGCGTATTTGTTTTGCCAATTTTATTTCTTGAGTATCACTAGAAACCACAGTCTTGGTAAAATTTTGGATAGACGCTGACTTAAATGCGGCTTAATGAGTTGCAATGAGAGGTGAAAAATACTGGACACATATGCTTTCTAGCACATATGCTTTGTAAAGATGTATACAAAACGCCTGCATTAATACCAGCTTGATCCAGAATTCCATTGAAATATCGGAAGGGCCATCTGCAAGTTTTTCTTGCCACTGAATGTGTGTGCATTAGCTGGTCAAATGTGTTAACTCCACCTTTTGCTGAGTTGTAAAAGTTAACGATTTCCTGCTTTCCATTAGTGTCATTTACTTCCGCACCTGAATGCACAGTGAAGGTAAGTATAATCGATTTTGATTTTCTTGGAGTGAATGACATTAAGGTTTTCCCCATCAGAACAAAACTGAGATGACATATCTGTCTTCTTCTTGTTTGGTAAAAATGTTGGAGGCATTTGTCTTTAAGTTTTTAGTAGAATGCCGACAAGAATTGATGTTGATGTAGCATCTCATTTGCCAATGAAACTGACATTACACTAATGTCACTTGAGCAATTCATGGTACATGCAAGTGCCTAACACTCCGTTACGGTATATGGTACTTAACAGGGCGTTACGCACCAGCCCAAAGCAACACTGACGAAGAAAAACTCAAATTACTTTCAGAAAACTCCAGAAACCTCTTCGGAATGTGTAAGCAAACTGAAGCATGAAGTATACATTAAGTATCAGTGGTACCAACATAAAAACAATTAAGATAATTAGAATGTACAATCTCTGTGGGGTGGCTGGTAACCCCTGTTCGCTTTCTAGGGCGAACAAGGTTTTTTCATGGATAAAAATATATTTAATCATCCTGTGTGAAAAGAGTGTTGTGGTATTGATGTATTATTATTATTATTATTATTATTATTGTTATTATTGTTGTTGTTGATGTTCGAGATGATAACATATACTTTTTCTGTATTTATCTAAATGTTTTAAATCAACACAATGTGCAATATATCATACACTTTACAAAAGTATTGTTAATAAACCGTTGCAGTAACTCTGTTTACTTGTATTGTGCTTACCTGTTATTTATATTTATATGCGGTTTCTCCTTCAGGAAATGCCATTGACAACCACTATTTGAAATGAGGAGGCTGTCATCCGTGTAGTAAAAGTTGTTGGAAGCCTTCCGTTGTAGAAAGAACGGTTATAAAACGAATTTTCAGTTATATGACAAAGCAATTTGTGCTCTCCTGTTATGAAAATTTGATTAGTCTTCTGTACACCCTACATCATACAAGCATCTTTAATAAACACGCTCAAACTGTAGCTGCTCCTGATAGGCGCGTATTGGCCACGCTTGGAACAAATTGGTCAATTATAATATTACTAATTTGGTTTTAGAAGATACAATATAAAACTCACACTGCACTATTTCAAAAGTTACTTGATAAGAAATTGCACAATTAACTTGCATTATTACAAGGACTAGATGCCGAATAAATTGTTACTAGCGTACCCGTGCGAGAAATCTCGCATTTTAAAACCCCATCCTTTCCCTATCCCTTTGTCTATCCTTTCTATTAAGAAGGCCCTATTAATGAAACGCGTTTATTTGTTTGAAAATGTATAAATGTAAATTCTAATGAACTTACAGAATATCAAACAAAAATAATAATACAATTTTTGTTGGAAACAAATTTTCAATGAAGGTTTATTCAGCCCTATAGAGGAATGTTCTTGGAAAAATTCATACTTCTTTAAAAACATTTGATTAAATTATTTAATCGTTCTCGAGAGTTTGCTTTTCGCTTCCTTCGATTGTCACAAAAATATTAGAAAATGTTTTTTTCTCTTGAAAAAGCCAAGTAAAGTAGTGCGAAAATACTGGATCGAGCAAGTACAACCCTACTCTTTGCAATATTAGTTAACTTTCCTTGATTTATTATGTGGAACAGAAGAGGTTTTGAAGAGGCAGGGTGCCAGCTTGCTGGGGTGCGAAAATTGGAAAATTATTTCTATACTAAAAAGTATTGGATTATTATCTGCTTTCTAATGTACTTCAAGAAAAGAAATTTCGAGCTAAAAAATAATCAAAGTAATATTTTAGTAATTAAAGTAATTATTTACCATTAGCTTAGACTTCACTTCAGTACATGGAAATGTTGCTCAAACGATGTTTGCTTATTGAATATCTTAACGAACTGACACCTTGAGTTTAATATCAAACGGTGTATTATTTACAATATGAGTTTGCAACTGGGCGTTGATGTGCATACCGCCAACATTTAAATCGCGCATTTGGACTGCAGTCGTTGGCAGTGTCGAGTGACACTTGGGTTTTTATTTCTTGGTGTGTGGGGGCTTGTCTTCACTATAGAATATCACACTGCATTTCGTGTCTTTCTCCGTCGTGCCGTTAGAAGTCGCATGATCGCCAGCACTGCTCGATACAGTCGCGATAAGGCGACTCCTAGCGGCACGACCAAGAACGACACGAAATACCGTAAGATATTCCCTTCGTGAAGACCCCACACGCCAAGAAATAAAAACTAAAGTATACACTCTTATTTCTATAATTTTAAATTTAGTTGCTTTTTTAAATTAATTCACTTTGTATTGTAGACTTGCGCGTTTTGATTTTTGTTTTCATTTATATGACGATAATTTACTTCAGCTTATTTAAAAAGTTAGTTCTTTGTGTTGTGCCATAGCACGAATTTTCCCTTACTACCTCCGCGTACCCGTGCGAGAACTGTCGCATGTTAAACCCCACACTCATCCCTTCCATTTCCATTCTAAGAGGGAAATTTGTTAACGAAACGTGTTTATTTGTTTAAAAATGTATAAAGGTAACTTGTAATGTACCAACACTATATCAAATAAAAAAAGAAAGGAATTGATGTTTAAAAGAAAATTTCAGCTAAGATTTATTCAGTATTATGGAGAGTTTTCCTGAAACAATTCACAACACTTTCTAAAAGAACATTTGAAGTAATTATTCAATATTTTTTGACAGCTTTTAGATTTTCATGATAGTCACAAAAAATATTAGCTTTTGACTTTTGAGAAAGCTACGTTTTTGAATCCGCTGACTTGAAAATTTCAATGAATCACTACTGATAACGAAAATACTGGTAAATGTAAAACACAAACACAGTGTTCACTCTTCACTGTACACCCATTTCTCTCGACAATTAGGTACATAGCACTTACAGACCACAGAAAAACATTAATTCAATGGTTTCACTACGCGCATAAGACACATTTTCATGTTGTTGGAGAGTCTGACGAGGTTTATTTGCATAATCATTAATTCAAGATTTGCTCTCCAGCAACAACAAGAAGTACTATTATAGTTACTTGATACCTATGAAGATTGTTTCTTTGCGTGTAGTAAAACCAATCAATTAACGTTTTACCGGTGTCTGTAAGTGCTGTGTACCTAATTGAGGAGGGATGTGGGTGCTCAGAGAAGAGTAAAGACTGTGTGTTTTACCTGTACCAGTACTTTCGTTATCATTCGATGAAATTTTAAAGTCAGTGGGTTCAGACATGTAGCTTTCTCAAAAGTAAAAAGCTTTTGTAATATTTTTGTGACTCACGAGAAGCTAAAAGCTGTCAAAGAATATAGAATAATTACTTCAATGTTGTCTTTACGGAAGTGCTGTGAATTGTTCCAAGCAAACTCTCCATGATACTGAATAAATATTTATTGAAAATTTATTTTAAACATCAATTGCATCGTTTTTTAATTTATTTGATATTGTGTTAGTTCATTGCAAGTTACCTTTATACATTTTTAAACAAGTAAACACGTTTCGTTAACTACTTCTCATCTTAAAACAGAAATATAAAGATAGGGATCTAACATATAGGATCTGACATGTGAGAGTTCTCGCACGGGTACGCGGAGGTAGTAGGGGAAAACTTGTGTATGGCACAACACAAAGAACAAAAGTTTTAAATTAGCTAAAGTAAAACAGCTTGAAATAAATGAAAAACAAAAATCAAATCGCGCTGGCCTACAATACTACGCGAATTAATTAAAAAAAGCAAGTACATTTAAAATTATAGAAAGATTAGGAGAAGTCACTCGACAACTGCCAACGTTTGCAGTCCAAAGGTACGATTTAAATGTTGGTGGTGTCTGAAAATAGTAGTTACTAAATTTCGAATCCAGTGGGCATAAACATGTGTTATGAAGACTTATTTTTATTATTGCGGAAAACTTCATACCCAGCGTCCTCATATGAGGACAGTCCTCCACACATACCCAAATTAATAATTTGAATTAATTTCGATAAAATGAAATAACTAGCAGCATATGATAATTTTTGAATTTCACCAAAAAACTGCAGTAAAAATAATTTGGGACTTAATGGGTTAATATTTTTGTTTCCGACTTTTGTAGTTTACGTAACTGGAATACAATTTTCGCACCATAAATTAATTGGGTGAATAACAAATAGGCGGACATTATTTCGGCGCAAATAGTTTGCATTAACATAAAGTTGTGTTTATACGAATGGTGAAATGCGATCAAAATGACGGACATCACGGCAACTTCATAAAGAAGCTGGTGGCGGCCATGCATCTCCTCAACAACTAGGAGGTATTTGAAATAATTCATAACGCGAGAAGATCGGCCTGGAAAATTATGAATAGTTTCAATTGTAAGAAGATCAAGTAATGTTTTTAGACTTAAGATTTAATTAAATTATTTTTGGCCGAAAAGAAAACGAAAAGAAAGGTTTAAGGATCCAAAGATTAACCTTCCAGCGGGCGCGCGTAAAATGTTTACACTAGATGGCGCGTGTCGTAAATTTTACGACATTCAATTACTCTTGAAAAAATCAAAGAAATTATAGAAAAAATGGAATTTTATGTCGCATTATAATATCTAAGAATGATATTTATTACCAAAAAACATATCCGTAGATAAACGTTCGTATTTAGTATCAAAAAGATCTTGTTCCGACCCAGTATCGTTCTGATACTAGTCTATTTTTTCAACATTCGTTTACTGTCACTGTTACTATCCAATTTATGATCTTCCTCCGATCAGGCAGCTCTTGAAGAATATTCTGATTTTCGTTTACATGAATTCTATACCTGGACATTTTACAGAAAATTTCGATTAGGCCAAATTATTATACAATATTTTAGCACAACAGCCAGCGCGCAGCGTAAAGTTTACGTCACTATGCACTTATCCCGAATAGAGCGTTACAAAAACTGAATATAGCGTACAAACTAAACAGTGGCTGCAGGAATGCATAGTTAAAGATACCTGCAAGGAATACCAAGAACGTAGAAGTTTTTTTCAACAATGAGTTGACATCAAAACAAAAAAATCTGTCATTGTTGTAAAATTAACGACAGCGCGCCCGCTGGAGGAATAAATAAATCAAATATTCAAAGAGTAATTAAAAAATCGAAGTGATCAAAGAATTTAGATATTTTAATTAAGAAAAAGGTCTTTTAAAATTGATAATTTTGTTTAATGAGAATTCAGAACAATGAAGTGTCGCGCTCAGTTTAACCATCTCTCTCTCTCTCTCTCTCTCTCTCTCTCTCTCTATATATATATATATATATATATATATATATATATATTGAAACGAACTGTTATCATTACAATGATAACAATGCGTTCCTGAGCATGAAGAACGTTTGAACTGCGCGGTAGCGGCCGGCACGGAGTCGGGTGCCGGAGTCGGTTCACTGTGAAGAACTGAAGGCGACGGAATCACGGGACGGACCAGCAGTGGAGCGATGGCGGAGGAATGAAACGGACGGTTATGTAGTGTGCGGAAGAAAGAGCATGGACAGTAGTGAAATCTGGAACCATCGTGGAGGATAGGCATCGGGAATAAGATAGTGGGGAAGGGCATGAAGTGAACTAAAACGGTGATGTTGCTAAAGTGAATAAAAGACATTATCGGCGCGTAAAGATATCCACGTGGGCGAGTGCGGAGGAGCGGCTGAATGTGGATTCCCGTGCCTCAGTCCACCCGTAATGTTTGGTATATGTAACTTCGAGAACAGGCGGGAACAACGACGTCATCTGAATGAGCGAGATTAATTATTGGAATATGTTGAAAGTGGTGAACTCGGCATTGATAAAGAAACGCACGCGGGCGGACACCAGTATGGCATCGATTGAATGTAGAGGAACAGCATTAAACAATCGGTTGTGAAACGGAGAAGAAAGAACTTATTACGGACGGCGGAGGTGAGAAGCATTAGCGGGCAACGCACGGTAGATCCGTTACAACGGCAATGGACATCAAGATCTCGGCAGTCGGTGTCGTGCAGGGACGGCGGAAGAGCATCGAAGGCGGGCGGCGAAACGGGCCCCCTCCCCACATCGGCATCCTGCGACCCGAAGAGGCCCGAGCACGGACGGCGCGGCGCGAAGCATCGCCCCGTCGGCGGAGGGGCGAACGCGAAGCGGCGCGGTCCGGGAACTGGAGTACTGTGAGTAAGAACGGCCTGAAGAATATTGGGAGGGAGGGTAACTAGACAGCAGGAGACAATGATCTTTAGTCGAGGCCCCACAATGTGGGAATTATAACAAATTAGTGAGATTCCAGGGTAATGAAGAGTTTACAAATGGGATGTGATTTAAAATAGGGAAAGGACAGAGTAAATGTTTTTGTGAGCAACAAGAATCACCAATTTTATATTGTAATTATTCGAGCAATAAAAATTCATGTTTACCCGTAAGTTTCCATTGTTCTTCTGTCTTCTGCTCCCGGCTCCGTCCCTCGTCCGATCTCGAACGGTACTCCAAATCTTATTCAGCACGTCCTTTGCTCGTGCCCAGTGTTTTCGTACGACGGCATGATGTATGGTTCTCGCCGCGTATTAGTTTTCTCTCTATCTCCAGCTGCAGATTTTATGTGGTTTAATCTGAGCATCAACTAGTGTCGCAATTTAACAGGCGACCTCCTAAAGGTGCCGTAACTGAAGAAAAACCTCCTTTGATTAGTCAACAAATTCGCGGACGACTAACTAGACGCCTTTCTGACGCCGAACACTCTTAACTAATGATGTTCTTACGAATAGTACGTTACAATTGGCGACCGTTATTTCGGCGATGGTGTGAACCAGCAGAGCTGCTGCGGCCGGCGTAAACCAAAGAGAGAAGCTGCCGCTTCCATGGACGTAAAACCAAAGAGAACGCTTCCGCTTGCGGACTCGCGTTTTATGCCTTCTGCTCGTAGGGGTAACGCGGCGCCTCCTCCTCCCCTCTCCAGCTGATGCGCGTCATTTCCACGCGACGTTCGGCGGACGGCGCGGGCGACAATTTCCTCTTCCGCGGGCGCGCCCTTTTCAAACTGCGCCGCGCTCTCTTCCCCGTTCTTTTATGGTGTTTTATGGTGTGTGGGCACCTGTGACGAACCTCTAAACTTACGTTCGTCACATATCGTCGTATATATATATAAATATATATATAAATATATATATATATATATATATATATATATATATATATAAAATTCTCGTGTCACAGGCCTCAACATTTCAGATTTTATGGCACTAGAGCGCTTCGTGTAGGAGTTAACTAAATAAATTTTTAAAATACTGACCGAATGTTGTGGATTGCATTTAACATGAATATTCAGATACGTTTTTTCAACAAATCCCTCATAGTTTAAAGTCAAAATGCAATTCGTCCCGTTTCCGGGAAATTTTCTTTCTTAAATTGGTTGTGTGTGAGAGCAACAAAACTCGTCTATATTATAAAATAATAGAGGGGAATTTATATAAAATAAACTATAAAGCATGAGTTGAAGTAGCAGAATCTGGAATATAGTATGCTGTGCCAACTATATTTCCACCTTTTTTGTTTAAGAAAGATTTTATATAAATTCCATCTAACATTAATGAAACAATGCAATCTTATTCCATGTTTTGAATTTCTCCTTAGCACATTTCAAAATATTCTCATCTGCTTGATCTTACACTTCGTAGTTGTGGGGAGACAACATAACCCGATTTCCTCAAAAAATTGTATGCATAAGGGGAATAGAAAACAAAATACTGCAGAAAGCAGACACATCAGCACTGTATCTGTAACACTGTTCAATGAATCGATTTGTTTAATAATAAATTTAACTTGCTTGCACATCTGCATCATCTAGACATTTTACTAACATGTTCAAAATAGCATTTACAGCACTGAAAGTACTATGAGAATAGTCCTAGTTTTTGTGCAAATGCTTCAACTTCTCCAAAATATAAATTAAGGGGAGACCGTATGCACCGTATTTCCATATGCTGCGAAAGCTAATTTTGGACATTTCAAGGAACGTTTTTTGGAAAAACTAAAAAGGATACAACTCTCAAATATTTACTGCGCGTAAATACTATATTAATCAACAATTACAAGTATTTTTGATTATTTACAAAGAAAGGAATCAAAGAATTTTTTATTTTAAATTTTCAGTATTACATTTTTTTAAGTATTTTACATTTCATAAAATAATTAATTCTGAACTAAATTTTCTCAATCATGCTGTGAATATTTGATATATGTTAATGCACTGTCCAAGTTTCAATTTTCTTTGACTTCTAGTTTCTACAATAAATGTTCCTGAAAGCAAAAAAATGAAGTTTAGAGAAAATCAGGTTTAAACTTAATAATTATAGTTCACTGAAGAAAATCTTAGAGACACAGTTAATACATTTCTGCACCATAATGTGCATCATCTGAGTCATACTGGTCTTCTTTCCTTCTTTTCACTGTTTTCTTTTGTCTTACTTCTTTTGTGCAACTTACTGCAGCAATTTCTGCTTTTCGTATTCTGTCTCTGTCTATTTCTAACAAGGATTGTCTTGTATTTTCCCACAATCTACACCCAGAACTTTTAAAACTTCCTGTTTTTATGAAACTCCATCATTGAAACACAAGATGGCATCATATACAGCAAATTTTAAAGTACCGATTTGCACAAAAATAATTTTGGGTAATCGTGTCCAAATTACTGAGTTCACAGATTCATTCAAATTCTGGGTAACAGTAACAAAACTAGTGGTGCTACAGAATGGCACAGACTTTCCCGTATTAGTTTTCTATTTCCTTGGGATTTCGCTAGCTATATTGAATTGCCACATACTCTTTCTTGCCAGCTGCCATCTATCACCGCCAAAAGTACATTTTTTTGTATACCATTATTATAAACACCCCTTTTACATTAACAAAATCGTTCATAGTATGGCATATTATTGCACGAATCATTAAGTTATCGCTATTTCTGCACGAAATATGAGCCATCACTGGCGTAATAGACACGGCCCCTATATTTTCAGTTATGGAGTTTAAAGAAGGCAGTGGTACCATATAAATAGATTGCAGTGTTCGCAGTAAAATCAAATACGTTATGAAAAAACTTACTTTTAAAAAATTGGATTACAGCTGCATTTGCCATGATTGTAAAACAAAAAAGTTTTTTGTGTTTAACATGTAAGGGTCTTAAGTAAATGTATTTTTTACAGACCTCAACATAATTAAATTCTTCACTGGATACGATAGTAAATATTCCGGGCTTGTTATTTTTCGTTCACTATCAAAACAGAACCTTTCTCTTTCACATCGTTTATGCAGAAATTGTACAATTCGACACGTCTACAAGCATCAAATATGCCAAAAATTGCAACAACCTGAAAATCATACCAGTTATTAATACGATACAATAAAACTTAACTATTATTGCCACTGTCATTATTATACCTTCATTAAAGAAAAGTTTCATCATCAGCTTTTGTAAAAAGTGTGTTTACATCTTGTTGGGAAAATACCATTGCCTTTATAGGTTGATATCCCACATTTACGTGTTTCATAAGTAAACTTACTTTGTGAAAAGTTCCAATATCAATATTCTCTTTGATCTTCAGCATTTCCTTTAATTTGAAATAAGTGCACCATAGTGTCGACGATTTAAATGTGACCTAATGTTTAAAGAAGCATGCATTAAATTAACGAACGTCTTTATTCTAGCATGTGCATTATACTTACTTAACCAAACTGCTCCGATAGATACGAAAGAAAAGCAGCTTTGCATAATAAATTTGCATATTTTTTATCCATAAATTTCCTTAACTTTAAGTACTTTTTCTCATAAAGTTTGCACGGCTTTTTCGCTATCATAGCATTTTCTGCTTTTGCAGATTCTACCCCAATTGCTCTAGGCAAATCCATTATGTTTGAATCACGACTTTCAAACTAATTGCCATTTGTAAACAAATTGGTTGGTTAGGTAACACTCATGACAAAACATGAATTTGAGATCTACTACAACTACGAATTACAACTTAACACAATTAATTTCGCTTCCTTAAATCCTTATAATACTGTTATACAAAAAATTGTGTATGCAATTCGTTTATAATGTTAATTTTTTGCACTCGTAAGAAGATATTACAGAACTCACTTCTAACGTCGTTCGTTCGGTAATATCTTCTTATTCGTGTAAAAAAAGGACACCGTTTTAAACTAATTCCATAATATGCTATTGTCATTTTCTTAATATTTCGGTTTCCTATTGGTAGAACGGAAATATTAATTTTAGAATATTAAAGAACACAAAAAATAGTCATAAATGGCAATTTTCTTTTAAAGATGTGCCGTTCAAGAGAAAATGGCGTTTTAGCGCTACTAAAAATGCAAAATTTTTAGCTCATTTTCACAGAAAATGATTGAGTTTTCAAAATACTTTATTTGAAGTTATTTGAAGCACTTACACTCACAAATATAATAATGTTTACAAATTGCTAGTAATGTGCATATTAAAGATGTGAGAGATTTTTCCAAAAATTACAATTATGTAATTTTTGAAAAAACAAAAAAAAACTCAAAATAAACTTTACGTTATACTAAAGAGTGTAATTCGCACTATCCGTTACAAAAGTTTCAAGAAAAAAATGTAGCCATATACGAGAAAATGGCGTTTGAGCGTTTCTGAAAATGCCGAAATTTGAGCTACTTTTCACAGAAAACGGTATTGTTTTCGAGAAGCTTTACTTGACATTACTTAAAGCATATATACTCGTAAATATAATAATTTGAAAAAATCGCCGATAGTGTAAATATTAACGACATGAGAGACAAGTAAACATATTTACATTTTTGTAATTTTTGAAAAAACCAACCGATAGACCAAAATGGCTATTATGTCATTGATAGAGTACATTTACCACTATCCTCACCAAAGGTTTAAAGAAAAAATTTGGAGCCGTTTTTGAGAAAATCTTTTTTTTTTGTAATTTTTTAAAATTGCACATATTGCACGCAATATTGCACGAAAACTACCAAAATTCTGAAAAACATTTACATGACCTTTACGAAATAACTCAATATGCAGAGCAAATTTAATTTGAAGAAAAAATCTCTATCTTCAATTTTGTAGTTGAAGAAAGACGCCGAAAAAAATTCAAACTTTTACAATTTTGAAAACTTCAGAGCTGTACGTGAAAATCGGACCTATGCCATGTTAAAAAGTGTATTTTCCTCTATTCATACAAGAATTATAAAGAAAAAATTTGGAGCCGTTTTTGAGAAAATTTTGAAAATCCCCGGGGGGCTTCATATAAAGTACCCCCAAATTTTGAAGAATCTTTTTCAAAATCTCAAAGCTTTGACTAGAATCAGATCGACCGGGGAATGTCCATTTTGGAAGAAATCGTACGTATGATTTAGGCGCTGGCAGTGTTCACAGACGGACAGACGGACGGACGGACGGACTGACGGACGTTTTCCTTTCAATTGGGTTTTCGGTATCAAGGACCTAGAAAACAGGGTTTCTGGCTTCACCACGTGTTAGGGGATTTTTTTGCTTAATTTAGCCACTGGTTTTATCCACTTATTCATTTGTACGGCCCGGGAATTAATTTTTTTCCGCCAAAAAATTGGCCATTTTTTGGCGCAGCATTACATAACTTTCCCTATACTACGTATATCACTCCGTGTATACGTACGTATACGGAAAAGTAACAACAGCAAACTTCGTAAATACGCATGAATTCGGCACCTATCTATAGTAAATGCAGGTTAGCAAACATTCACATACAAAAAATACTACGATAATGCGCAAACAAATACGAGAGATTTCCAAATTTGTTTCAATTTTGACGTAAAGGAGGCGTGGAATTTAAATGTATTTCCTACGAAGTTTTTCAGGGAAAAAAATTATAAGAGTCTGAACTACTAGGCAGATTCAAACGAAACAAAAAGCATTTTACTCACAAATGAGCGGGCTTTTCAAATAAATAAAAAATAAAAATCGTACTTTTGAAGGCATTAATCTACTGTCTCGCATTGATTTGTTGAAATTACTATTCACTCTAGAAAAAATTCCCAGCTTTTTCAGTGCAATATCATGACTGAGCACACTGACTTGAACATTTGACTGAATCATTGCTAATAACGAAAATAATGGCACTGTTAAAACACGAAGCAAACCTAAAAAGACACATCGTCTATTGTTTGTCAATATTGTTTCTTTCTTGTTTTTGTCCTAGAACATCAATGATGGTGTAAATAAATCTCGTCAGTCTGTGCAAAACACGTTGTACACATAAAGCGTAAATATTAAATGGAGGAAATCTACGCCTTCAAAATGTAACGTCATAAAGATGGCCACCGGCATCAAGGTCTGACATATAGGTTAGTTGGTTGTATGGCGCCGGGAGAACAAAAATGTAATAGAATGATCAAATGTATCTTATTGTATAGATTACGATATAAGAAACGTTTCTTTGGGGCCTTTGGACTCAAAAGTTTAAATTTTAAAACCCAAAACGCTTCGTTTAGGGGTCATTTAACTGTATATATTGGTAACTCTGTCGTGTGTTGCGGGTTGCATTGGAAATGAATATTTAGCCTTGTTTTTAAACAAAACTTCCATATTTTTATAGTAAAAAACAATTCGTCATATCTCCGTGAAATTTTCTTTCTTTAGAGACCTCATTTTTAAAGATTAGTTGCGTGTGAGTGACGCAAAGGAACGTTTTTTAAAATTTTATTTTATATAGGATTATTATACAAAGTTCAGTTTTTACAACTCTCCATTTGCTTTGTTGACTTACATATAATACTATAAACTAAATCTATTCAATACTACAATTGACGAGGGGACTCACCGAGCACGTCTAAGAAGCCTTAATACTAGCAAAAATGTTCAGGAATGAGTGGATAGGATATCTATTTTTAATTCTTGTTGGGGTTTCATTATATTTACCAATGCTGATGTGTCTATCTTGGTTGATGAGTAAAGGAACGGTATACTACTGAAATAGTATAGAAGACGATTCCAAGGACAAAAGTTATTCATTTGTTTACGGAATTTTGAAAACAAATATGTGAGTGAATCGGTGTCTATGTTCGCCAGTGCCGAAAAATATTTTAACCTGCCTATTTGTTATACATACTTTTATTACTTTCTCGTATACGTACGTATACACGGAGTGATATACCTAGTATAGGAAAAATTATGTAGTGCTGCGCGAAACTAGTGATGCTACAGAATGGTTCAGATTTTCCCGTATTAGTTTTCTATTTCTTTGACAGAATTTATTTTTTATCTATTTCTATTGGTAGAACGGAAATATTAATTTTAGAAACGGCACATCATTTTTAAAAGAAAATTACCATTTGTGACTAGGTTTTTGTGTTCTTTAATATTCTAAAATTAATATTTCCGTTCTACCAATAGGGAACCTAAAAATTAAGATAATGGCAAAAATGTACTTTTGGCGGTGATAGATGGCAGCTGGCAAGAAAGAGTATGTAGCAATTCCAAATAGCTAGCGAAGACCCAAGGAAATAGAAAACTAATACGGGAAAGTTTGTGCCAGTCTGTAGCAGCACTAGTTTTTATATTGTAATAATATTATATTTGTTATGTTTGAATGTAGTAGATACGTAATAAAAATTAAATACTGAACAGGGCCATTATTCGATACTTCTATAAAAGATAGGCTGAATTTGACGTAACTGACAAACTAATGTCGCAAATCCTGCCACCGTCGGGTCTCAGAGGGTCTGCAGTAACACACGTAAATTGGAAACATTGAGACCTATGACTTTAAATCAGATTTAAATGCCTCTAACATAATGCTAGATTTGTTTGAACTAGCTTTTATACAATGTGTTACATTTTTGGAGGACAGCCTCACTTCAGGTCTCCGGTTGCCTAAGAAGATTGAAATTGAGTCTTTAGAATTAAACTCGTTTCATTATTAAATCAATAATTTACAAAATGTGGATTGTTTGCACGGGCAGTATTTACAGACTCCGAATATAATTTAAAAACTGATGAACCAGACCTCGGTATCCAATATACGAGTAGCTCAATGACTGCAGTATCATACGTACAACTATTGACAACTTCTTCAGAGTTTCTCCACAAAGGAATATCTGAACCTCGATTTCCTGATCTCACTCTAATTTATATAGACAAAATATGCACAAACAGAACAATATTTGAATTTACAAAAAGAAAAAAAAAACACTTTTTTGGCTTTGAATATTTACAGAAATTAGTTTATCAATAATTTGGCAAGACTTTTTCATTTAATTTGATGTGCGCATTACTGTTCGTTGAATGATGTAGCTTTCGAAACCTACCACTTCAGTTATTACTGGAACGAGACCCCTTGGCTATTGATTGTCACGTGGTAAGGAAGCGTCGTTCATTCTACGCAGCCATTTTGTATCATCGACGCCGTGTATTTCTGACGCATTTTCTGAACTTGAATGATTTGCGACTCCAAGAACAATTGCCGAAATCTTCTAGCGGATCGTCGAAAGGTAAAATAATCAAAACTTAAAAAAGACAACAAAACCGTGAGAAAACATTTAAATATAGGGAGAAACATGTAAACTGCAATTTTAATTAAATATATTTTTGAAAACTTGAACTAATGAAACGGATCATTTTTCGCGTATTTTAATTTCTTCATAAAAATGAACGCTCGTTTCACGAATGGAGAAGTAAATCGTAGTGGAAACAGTAGATATCTCATTGGTTTCATCAAACCAAATGAGTTGTGCTATGACCAAACACGTCCTCGTTCAAAAAACGTGAATTGTCGTAGGTATAAATCAAAATTGAGCAAAACGTAATATTGTCAAAATATTTACATCAAGTGATTTTAAAGAAGTAATTTTGAGAATTGTAATACGTTCAGAAAGAAACATGGACTCTGAATATTAAAGGTATAAGACAGGTTCCATAAAACTGTAACTTCTGTAATTTTCGAATATTCGAATTTTCAAAAAGTAGAACGAAAATCCGGATAAGCCAAATGATTTTGCAATGGTTATTTTATTTAAGCTAAAAATCTAAAGGAACTTGTGGTGCTACAGAAAGGCCCAGCCTTTCGCGTATTAGTTTTCTATTTCCTTGGGTCTCATACTTGCCACATACTCTTTCCAGCTGCCATCTATCGCCGCCGTTGAGTATTCGAGAAACGTTTATATGACATTATTAAAAGCACGTGTACTAATTAGTATAATAATGTAAACAAATCGCCGAAAATATCAATATTAATAACGTGAGTGACAATTCAAAAAAATTCGTTTTTGTACATTTTGAAAAAAAACAAAGAATAGAGCAATATGGCGTTTATGTTATCTCTTAGAGTACATTAGGCACTATTCTGACCAAAAGTTTAAAGAAAAAATTTGGAGCCGTTTTGAGAAAATCTTGTTTTGTAATTTTTTTAATTGCACATAATGCACGCAATGCTGCGCTAAAACAACAAAAATGTTTTAAAAATATATACAATACCTTAATGAAAGAACTTAATCTGGAAAACATGTTTTATATCAACGAAAAGTCTCTATCTTTAATTTTAAAATTGTAGGAAGATCCCGAAAAATTCAAACATTTGCAATTTTTTAAAATTCAGAGTTAACCGTGAAACTAAAACCTATGCCACCTTAATAAGTGTATTTTACTCTATTCTTACAAGAAATTTAAAGAAAAAATTTGGAACAGTTTTTGAAAAAAATTTGAAAATGTCCGGAGGCTTTATGTAAAGTACCCCAAATCTATAGAATGTTATAGAAGATTCAACAGGAGCCAGATCAACAGGGTGATCGACAGGGCTCTTCAATGTGAAAAAAACTTATAAATGGTTTTGGCGCTAGTGCTGCTCGGACGGACGGAGAGATGGGCGTTTTGCGTTCAATTTTTTTTCGGTATCTGGGACCCACAACACAAGGATTCTGGCTACACCACGTGTTAGAAGATATTTCTAAATTTAGCAACTGGTTTTATCCACTTTTTCGTTACCAAGGCTCGGCAATGAACTTTTATGCGGTAAGTCCGCCGTTCTTTTGCACAGCATTTCATAACGTTCCCTATTCTACCTATACGTATGTTTACGGGCAAGTAAAAATTGGAGACTTTTTTGACATAATTTTAAAAATGTCCCTGGGGCTTCGTGTAAAGTACACCTAAATATAACGAATATTTTTCAAAATCTCAAAGCTTTGACTCAATTCAGATGGACAAGAGTTTCTTGAATTTGCAACTAGTGGTGCTACAGAATGTCCCGTGTTAGTTTTCTATTTCCTTTGATCTCGACTAGCTATTTGGACTAGCCAAGAATTCCTGCCAGATGCCATTTATTGCCACGAGTACATTTTTTTAAAACGGAAATATTATTTTAAGAATATTAAAGAACAGTGAAACCTCGTCCTAAGTGGCAATTTTCCTTGAAAAATTTGGACCCGTTTTTAGAGAATGGCGTTTCACCACTATTGCAAATGCAAAATTTGAAGCTCTTTTTCGCAGGAATTTCACAGCACCTAAACGCCATTCGTCAAATCGCCTTTCTCAAATTTTTCAAATAAAATTGTCATTTAGGAGGAGGTTTTACTGTTTTTAATATTGTTAAAATATTTTCGTTAAATTAAGAACATTAAAAAAAATATACTTTAGGTGGCGATAGATGGGAGCTTGTAAGATTATGTGGTAAGTCAGAATAGGAAGCAGAGACCTAAGGAAACAGTAAATTAATAAGGAAAAGCGTATGCCGGTCTGTAGAACCACTAATTCAGTCCCGCGATCTCTTTTAAAACTTTAATTTCAATAAACAATTTGAACATTACAAAAGCCTCCAGATTTCGAGTATGTGTGAGGAATTCTGAAAAAATTTAAAGAAAACAGCTTTCAGTGATATGAAGTGGAATGAATCTCATATTTTTAAAGTAGTGGTGCTACTTACTGCTATGACTTGAACCGTTTAGTGCTGTATATACTCGGGTTTTCTTTGTTGGCACGTGGGGGTGTGTCATCAAAATGGAATATCTCACGGTATTTCGCGTCGTTCTCGGTTCTGCA
>JAHLJT010005437.1:19163286-19222985 GCA_031308135.1 Acheta domesticus | reverse complement strand
CGAGATTATTATTGGAATATGTTTTTGAAAGTGGGAACTCGGCATTGTAAGATGCACCGGGCGGACACCAGTATGCAGCGAGTGATGCGAGGAACGCTTTAAACAATCGTTGTGAAACAGCAGAAAAAACTTATTACGGACGGCGGAGGTGAGAAGCATTAGCGGTCAACGCACGGTAGGTCCGTTGCAACGGCAGTGGACATCAAGATCTCGGCAGTCCGCGTCGTGCAGGGACGGCGGAAGAGCATGGAAGGCGGGCGGCGAAAAGGGCCCCCTCCCAACATCGGCATCCTGCGACCCGAAGAGGCCCGAGCACGGACGCGCGGCGCGAAGCGTCGCCTCGTCGGCGGAGGGGCGAACGCGAAGCGGCGCGGTCCGGGAACTGGAGTACTGTGAGTAAGAACGGCCTGAAGATATGGGGAGGGAGGGTAACTAGACAGCAGGAGACGTGATCTTTAGTCGAGGCCCACAATGTGGGAATTATAACAAATTAGTGAGATTCCAGGTAATGAAGAGTTTACAAATGGGATGTGATTTAAAATAGGGAAAGGACAGAGTAAATGTTTTTGTGAGCAACAAGAATCACCAATTTTATATTGTAATTATTCGAGCAATAAAAATTCATGTTTACCCGTAAGTTTCCATTGTTCTTCTGTCTTCTGCTCCCGGCTCCGTCCCTCGTCCGATCTCGAACGGTACTCCAAATCTTATTCAGCACGTCCTTTGCTCGTGCCCAGTGTTTCGTACGCCGGCATGATGTATGGTTCTCGCCGCGTACTAGTTTTCTCTCTATCTCCAGCTGCAGATTTTATGTGGTTTAATCTGAGCATCAACTAGTGTCGCAATTTAACAGGCGATCTCCTTCACGGTGCCGTAACTGAAGAAAAACTTCCTTTGATTAGTCAACAAATTCGCGGACGACTAACTAGACCGCTTTCTGACGCCGAACACTCTTAACTAATGATGTTCTTACGAATAGTACGTACAATTGGCGACCGTTACTTCGGCGATGGTGTGAACCAGCAGAGCTGCTGCGGCCGGCGTAAACCAAAGAGAGAAGCTGCCGCTTCCACGGACGTAAAACCAAAGAGCTGCTGCTGCTGCGGGCGTGAACCAAAGAGAACGCTTCCGCTTGCGGACTCGCGTTTTATGCCTTCTACGTGTAAGGGTAACGCGGCGCCTCCTCCTCCCCTCTCCAGCTGATGCGCGTCATTTTCACGCGTCATTCGGGGGACGGCGCGGGCGACAATTTCCTCGTCCGCGGGATATATATATATAAAATTCTCGTGTCACAGGCCTCAACATTTCAGATTTTATGGCACTAGAGCGCTTCGGTTTAGGAGTTAACTAAATAAATTTTTAAAATACTGACCGAATGTTGTGGATTGCATTTAACATGAATATTCAGATGCGTTTTTTCAACAAATCCCTCATAGTTTAAAGTCAAAATGCAATTCGTCCCGTTTCCGGGAAATTTTCTTTCTTAAATTGGTTGTGTGTGAGAGCAACAAAACTCGTCTATATTATAAAATAATAGAGGGGAATTTATATAAAATAAACTATAAAGCATGAGTTGAAGTAGCAGAATATGGAATATACTATGCTGTGCCAACTATATTTCCACCTTTTTGTTTAAGAAAGATTTTATATAAATTCCATCTAACATTAATGAAACAATGCAATCTTATTCCTGCAATGTTTTGAATTTCTCCTTAGCACATTTCAAAATATTCTCATCTGCTTGATCTTGCTCTTCGTAGTTGTGGGGAGACAACATAACCCGATTTCCTCAAAAAATTGTATGCATAAGGGGAATAGAAAACAAAATACTGCAGAAAGCAGACACATCAGCACTGTATCTGTAACACTGTTCAATGAATCGATTTGTTTATAATAAATTTAACTTGCTTGCACATCTGCATCATCTAGACATTTTACTAACATGTTCAAAATAGCATTTACAGCACTGAAAGTACTATGAGAATAGTCCTAGTTTTCGTGCAAATGCTTCAACTTCTCCACTATATAAATTAGGGGAGACCGTATGCACCGTATTTCCATATGCTGTGAAAGCTAATTTTGGACATTTCAAGGAACGTTTTTTGGAAAAACTAAAAAGGATACAACTCTCAAATATTTACTGCACGTAAATACTATATTAATCAACAATTACAAGTATTTTTGACTATTTACAAAGAAAGGAATCAAAGAATTTTTTATTTTAAATTTTCAGTATTACATTTTTTTAAGTATTTTACATTTCATAAAATAATTAATTCTGAACTAAATTTTCTCAATCATGCTGTGAATATTTGATATATGTTAATGCACTGTCCAAGTTTCAATTTTCTTTGACTTCTTGTTTCTACAATAAATGTTCCTGAAAGCAAAAAAAATGAAGTTTAGAGAAAATCAGGTTTAAAGTTAATAATTATAGTTCACTGAAGAAATCTTAGAGACACAGTTAATACATTTCTGCACCATAATGTGCATCACCTGAGTCATACTGGTCTTCTTTCCTTCTTTTCACTGTTTTCTTTTGTCTTACTTCTTTTGTGCAACTTACTGCAGCAATTTCTGCTTTTCGTATTCTGTCTCTGTCTATTTCTAACAAGGATTGTCTTGTATTTTCCCACAATCTACACCCAGAACTTTTAAAACTTCCTGTTTTTATGAAACTCCATCATTGAAACACAAGATGGCATCATATACAGCAAATTTTAAAGCACCGATTTGCACAAAAATAATCTTGGGTAATCGTGTCCAAATTACTGAGTTCACAGATTCATTCAAATTCTGGGTAACAGTAACAAAACTAGTGGTGCCACAGAATGGCACAGACTTTCCCGTATTAGTTTTCTATTTCCTTGGGATTTCGCTAGCTATATTGAATTGCCACATACTCTTTCTTGCCAGCTGCCATCTATCACCGCCAAAAGTACATTTTTTTGTATACCATTATTATAAACAACCCTTTTACATTAACAAAATCGTTCATTGTATGGCATATTATTGCACGAATCATTAAGTTACCGCTATTTCTGCACGAAATATGAGCCATCACTGACGTAATAGACACGGCCCCCATATATTTTCAGTTATGGAGTTTAAAGAAGGCAGTGGTACCATATAAATAGATTGCAGTGTTCGCAGTAAAATCAAATACGTTATGAAAAACTTACTTTTAAAAAATTGGATTACAGCTGCATTTGCCATGATTGTAAAACAAAAAAGTTTTTTGTGTTTAACATGTAAGGGTCTTAAGTAAATGTATTTTTTACAGACCTCAACATAATTAAATTCTTCACTGGATACGATAGTAAATATTCCGGGCTTGTTATTTTTCGTTCACTATCAAAACAGAACCTTTCTCTTTCACATCGTTTATGCAGAAATTGTACAGTTCGACACGTCTACAAGCATCAAATATGCCAAAAATTGCAACAACCTGAAAATCATACCAGTTATTAATACGATACACCAGTTAATAAATAAAACTTAACTATTATTGCCACTGTCATTATTATACCTTCATTAAAGAAAAGTTTCATCATCAGCTTTTGTAAAAAGTGTGTTTACATCTTGTTGGGAAAATACCATTGCCTTTATAGGTTGATATCCCACATTTACGTGTTTCATAAGTAAACTTACTTTGTGAAAAGTTTCAATATCAATATACTCTTTGATCTTCAGCATTTCCTTTAATTTGAAATAAGTGCACCATAGTGTCGACGATTTAAATGCGACCTAATGTTTAAAGAAGCATGCATTAAATTAACGAACGTCTTTATTCTAGCATGTGCATTATACTTACTTAACCAAACTGCTCCGATAGATACGAAAGAAAAGCAGCTTTGCATAATAAAATTGCATATTTTTTATCCATAAATTTCCTTAACTTTAAGTACCTTTTTCTCATAAAGTTTGCACGGCTTTTTCGCTATCATAGCATTTTCTGCTTTTGCAGATTCTACCACAATTGCTCTAGGCAAATCCATTATGTTTGAATCACGACTTTCAAACTAATTGCCATTTGTAAACAAATTTGTTGGTTAGGTAACACTCATGACAAAACATGAATTTGAGATCTACTACAACTACGAATTACAACTTAACACAATTAATTTCGCTTCCTTAAATCCTTATAATACTGTTATACAAAAAATAGTGTATGCAATTCGTTTATAATGTTAATTTTTTGCACTCGTAAGAAGATATTCCAGAACTCACTTCTAACGTCGTTCGTTCGGTAATATCTTCTTATTCGTGTAAAAAAAGGACACCGTTTTAAACTAATTCCATAATATGCTTTTGTCATTTTCTTAATATTTCGGTTTCCTATTGGTAGAACGGAAATATTAATTTTAGAATATTAAAGAACACAAAAAATAGTCACAAATGGCAATTTTCTTTTAAAGATGTGCCGTTCAAGAGAAAATGGCGTTTTAGCGCTACTAAAAATGCAAAATTTTTAGCTCATTTTCACAGAAAATGATTGAGTTTTCAAAATACTTTATTTGAAGTTATTTGAAGCACTTACACTCACAAATATAATAATGTTTACAAATTGCTAGTAATGTGCATATTAAAGATGTGAGAGATCTTTAAAAAAAATTACAATTATGTAATTTTTGAAAAAACAAAAAAACTCAAAATAAACTTTATGCTATACTAAAGAGTGTAATTCGCACTATCCGTTACAAAAGTTTCAAGAAAAAAATGTAGCCATATGCGAGAAAATGGCGTTTGAGCGTTTCTGAAAATGCCGAAATTTGAGCTTCTTTTCACAGAAATCGGTATTGTTTTCGAGAAGCTTTACTTGACATTACTTAAAGAATATATACTCGTAAATATAATAATTTGAAAAAATCGCTGATAATGTAAATATTAACGACGTGAGAGACAAGTAAACATATTTACATTTTTGTAATTTTTGAAAAAACCAACCGATAGACCAAAATGGCTATTATGTCATTAATAGAGTACATTTACCACTATCCCTACCAAAGGTTTAAAGAAAAAATTTGGAGCCGTTTTTGAGAAAATCTTGTTTTTGTAATTTTTTAAAATTGCACATATTGCACGCAATATTGCACGAAAACTACCAAACTTCTGAAAAACATTTACATGACCTTTACGAAAGAACTCAATATGCAGAACAAATTTAATTTGAAGAAAAAATCTCTATCTTCAATTTTGTAGTTGGAGAAAGACGCCGAAAAAAAATTCAAACTTTTACAATTTTGAAAACTTCAGAGCTGTACGTGAAAATCGGACCTATGCCATGTTAAAAAGTGTATTTTACTCTATACATACAAGAAATTTAAAGAAAAACTTTGGAGCCTTTTTGAGAAAATTTTGAAAATCCCCGGGGGGCTTCATATAAAGTACCCCCAAATTTTGAAGAATCTTTTTCAAAATCTCAAAGCTTTGACTAGAATGAGATCGACCGGGGAATGTCCATTTTGGAAGAAATCGTACGTATGATTTAGGCGCTAGCAGTGTTCACAGACGGACAGACGGACGGACGGACGGACTGACGGACGTTTTCCTTTCAATTGGGTTTTCGGTATCAAGGACCTAGAAAACAGGGTTTCTGGCTTCACCACGTGTTAGGGGATTTTTTTTCTTAATTTAGCCACTGGTTTTATCCACTTCTTCATTTGTACGGTCCGGCAATTAATTTTTTTCCGCCGAAAATTGGCCATTTTTTCGCGCAGCATTATATAACTTTCCCTATACTACGTATATCACTCCGTGTATACGTACGTATACGGGAAAGTAACAATAGCAAACTTCGTAAATACGCATGAATTCGGCACCTATCTATAGTAAATGCAGGTTAGCAAACATTCACATACAAAAAAATACTACGATAATGCCCAAACAAATACGAGAGATTTTCAAATTTGTTTCAATTTTGACGTAAAGGAGGCGTGGAATTTAAATGTATTTCCTACGAAGAGTTTCAGGGAAAAAAGTTATAGAGTCTGAACTACTAGGCAGATTCAAATGAAACAAAAAGCATTTTACTCACAAATGAGCGGGCTTTTCAAATAAAATAAAAAATAAAAATCGTACTTTTGAAGGCATTTATCTACTGTCTCCCATTGATTTGTTGAAATTACTATTCACTCTAGAAAAAATTCCCAGCTTTTTCAGTGCAATATCATGACTGAGCACACTGACTTTAACATTTGACTGAATCATTGGTAATAACGAAAATAATGGCACTGTTAAAACACGAAGCAAACCTAAAAAGACACATCGTCCATTGTTTGTCAATATTGTTTCTTTCATCTTTTTGTCCTAGAACATCAATGATGGTGTAAATAAATCTCGTCAGTCTGTGCAAAACACGTTGTACACATAAAGCGTAAATATTAAATGGAGGAAATCTACGCCTTCAAAATGTAACGTCATAAAGATTGCCACCGGCATCTAGGTCTTACATATAGGTTAGTTGGTTGTATGGCGCCTGGAGAACAAAAATGTAATAGAATGATCAAATGTATCTTATTGTATAGATTACGATATAAGAAACGTTTCTTTGGGGCCTTTGGACTCAAAGTTTAAATTTTAAAACCCAAAACGCTTCGTTTAGGGGTCATTTAACTGTATATATTGGTAACTCTGTCGTGTGTTGCGGGTTGTATTTTAAATGAATATTTAGCCTTGTTTTTAAACAAAACTTCCATATTTTTATAGTAAAAAACAATTCGTCATATCTCCGTGAAATTTTCTTTCTTTAGAGACCTCATTTATAAAGATTAGTTGCGTGTGAGTGACGCAGAGGAACGTTTTTTTAAATTTTATTTTATATGGGATTATTATACAAAGTTTAGTTTTTACAACTCTCCATTTGCTTTGTTGACTTACATATAATACTATAAACTAAATCTATTCAATACTACAATTGACGAGGGGACTCACCGAGCACGTCTAAGAAGCCTTAATACTAGCAAAAATGTTCAGGAATGAGTGGATAGGATATCTATTTTTAATTCTTGTTGGGGTTTCATTATATTTACCAATGCTGATGTGTCTATCTTGGTTGATGAGTAAAGGAACGGTATACTACTGAAATAGTATAGAAGACGATTCCAAGGACAAAAGTTATTCATTTGTTTACGGAATTTTGAAAACAAATATGTGAGTGAATCGGTGTCTATGTTCGCCAGTGCCGAAAAATATATTAACCTGCCTATTTGTTATACATACTTTTATTACTTTCTCGTATACGTACGTATACACGGAGTGATATACCTAGTATAGGAAAAATTATGTAATGCTGCGCGAAACTAGTGATGCTACAGAATGGTTCAGATTTTCTCGTATTAGTTTTCTATTTCTTTGACAGAATTTATTTTTTATCTATTTCTATTGGTAGAACGGATATATTAATTTTAGAAACGGCACATCATTTTTAAAAGAAAATTACCATTTGTGACTAGGTTTTTGTGTTCTTTAATATTCTAAAATTAATATTTCCGTTATACCAATAGGGAACCTAAAAATTAAGATAATGGCAAAAATGTACTTTTGGCGGTGATAGATGGCAGCTGGCAAGAAAGAGTATGTAGCAATTCCAAATAGCTAGCGAAGACCCAAGGAAATAGAAAACTAATACGGGAAAGTTTGTGCCATTCTGTAGCAGCACTAGTTTTTATATTGTAATAATATTATATTTGTTATGTTTGAATGTAGTAGATACGTAATAAAAATTAAATACTGAACAGGGCCATTATTCGATACTTCTATAAAAGATAGGCTGAATTTGACGTAACTGACAAACTAATGTCGCAAATCCTGCCACCGTCGGGTCTCAAAGGGCCCGAGGACCTTCGGGTCAGAGTAACAGTAGCAGTAACACACGTAAATTGGAAACATTGAGACCTATGACTTTAAATCAGATTTAAATGCCTCTAACATAATGCTAGATTTGTTTGAACTAGCTTTTATACACTGTGTTACTTTTTGGAGGACAGCCTCACTTCAGGTCTCTGGTTGCCTAAGAAGATTGAAATTGAGTCTTCAGATTAAACTCGTTTCATTATTAAATCAATAATTTACAAAGTGTGGATTGTTTGCACGGGCAGTATTTACAGACTCCGAATATAATTTAAAAATTGATGAACCAGACCTCGGTATCCAATATAGCTCAATGATTGCAGTATCATACGTACAACTATTGACAACTTCTTCAGAGTTTCTCCACAAAGGAATATCTGAACCTCGATTTCCTGGTCTCACTCTAATTTATATAGACAAAATATGCACAAACAGAACAATATTTGAATTTACAAAAAGAAAAAAAACAACACTTTTTGGCTTTGAATATTTACAGAAATTAGTTTATCAATAATTTGGCAAGACTTTGTCAGTTAATTTGATGTGCGCATTACTGTTCGTTGAATGATGTAGCTTTCGAAACCTACCACTTCAGTTATTACTGGAACGAGACCCCTTGGCTATTGATTGTCACACGGTTAGGAAGCGTCGTTCATTCTACGCAGCCATTTTGTATCATCGACGCCGTGTATTTCTGACGCATTTTTCTGATCTTGAATGATTTGCGACTCCAAGAACCATTGCCGAAATCTTCAAGCGGATCGTCGAAAGGTAAAATAATCAAAACTTAAAAAAGACAACAAAACCGTGAGAAAACATTTAAATATAGGGAGAAACATGTAAACTGTAATTTTAATTAAATATATTTTTGAAAACTTGAACTAATGAAACGGATCATTTTTCGCGTATTTTAATTTCTTCATAAAAATGAACGCTCGTTTCACGAATGGAGAAGTAAATCGTGGTGGAAACAATAGATATCTCATTGGTTTCATCAAACCAAATGAGTTGTGCTATGACACCAAACACGTCCTCGTTCAAAAAACGTGAATTGTCGTAGGTATAAATCAAAATTGAGCAAAACGTAATATTGTCAAAATATTTACATCAAGTGATTTTAAAGAAGTAATTTTGAGAATTGTAATACGTTCAGAAAGAAATATGGACTCTGAATATTAAAGGTATAAGACAGGTTCCATAAAACTGTAACTTCTGTAATTTTCGAATATTCGAATTTTCAAAAAGTAGAACGAAAATCCGGATAAGCCAAATGATTTTGCAATGGTTATTTTATTTGAGCTAAAAATCTAAAGGAACTTGTGGTGCTGCAGAAAGGCCCAGCCTTTCGCGTATTAGTTTTCTATTTCCTTGGGTCTCAGCTAGCTATTCATACTTGCCACATACTCTTTCCAGCTGCCATCTATCGCCGCCGTTGAGTATTCGAGAAACGTTATATGACATTATTAAAAGCACGTGTACTAATTAATATAATAATGTAAACAAATCGCCGAAAATGTCAATGTTAATAACGTGAGTGACAATTCAAAAAAATTCGTTTTTGTACATTTAGAAAAAAAAAGAATAGAGCAATATGGCGTTTATGTTATCTCTTAGAGTATATTAGGCACTATTCTGACCAAAAGTTTAAAGAAAAAATTTGGAGCCGTTTTTGAGAAAATCTTGTTTTGTAATTTTTTTAATTGCACATAATGCACGCAATGCTGCGCAAAAAACAACAAAAATGTTTAAAAATATATACAATACCTTAATGAAAGAACTTAATCTGGAAAACATGTTTTATATCAACGAAAAGTCTCTATCTTCAATTTTAAAATTGTAGGAAGATCCCGAAAAAATTCAAACATTTGCAATTTTTTAAAATTCAGAGTTAACCGTGAAACTAAAACCTATGCCACCTTAATAAGTGTATTTTACTCTATTCTTACAAGAAATTTAAAGAAAAAATTTGGAACAGTTTTTGAAAAAAATTTGGAACAGTTTTTGAAAAAAATTTGAAAATGTCCGGGGGCTTCATTTAAAGTACCCCAAATCTATAGAATGTTATAGAAGATTCAACAGGAGCCAGATCAACAGGGTGATCGACAGGGCCCTTCAATGTGAAAAAAACTTATAAATGGTTTTGGCGCTAGTGCTGCTCGGACGGACGGAGAGATGGGCGTTTTGCGTTCAATTTTTTTCGGTATCTGGGACCCACAACACAAGGATTCTGGCTACACCACGTGTTAGAAGATATTTCTAAATTTAGCAACTGGTTTTATCCACTTTTTCGTTACCAAGGCTCGGCAATGAACTTTTATGCGGTAAGTCCGCCGTTCTTTTGCACAGCATTTCATAACGTTCCCTATTCTTCCTATACGTATGTTTACGAGTAAGTAAAATTGGAGACTTTTTTGACATAATTTTAAAAATGTCCCTGGGGCTTCGTGTAAAGTACACCTAAATATAACGAATGTTTTTCAAAATCTCAAAGCTTTGACTCAATTCAGATGGACAAGAGTTTCTTGAATTTGCAACTAGTGGTGCTACAGAATGTCCCGTGTTAGTTTTCTATTTCCTTTGATCTCGACTAGCTATTTGGACTAGCCACAAATTCCTGCCAGATGCCATTTATTGCCACGAGTACATTTTTTTAAAACGGAAATATTGTTTTAAGAATATTAAAGAACAGTGAAACCTCGTCCTAAGTGGCAATTTTCCTTGAAAAATTTGGACCCGTTTTTAAGAGAATGGCGTTTCACCACTATTGCAAATGCAAAATTTGAAGCTCTTTTTCGCAGGAATTTTCACAGCACCTAAACGCCATTTTCGTAAAATGGCTCCAAATTTTTCAAATAAAATTGTCATTTAGGAGGAGGTTTTACTGTTTTTAATATTGTTAAAATATTTTCGTTAAATTAAGAACATTAAAAAAAATATACTTTAGGTGGCGATAGATGGGAGCTTGTAAGATTATGTGGTAAGTCAGAATAGGAAGCAGAGACCTAAGGAAACAGTAAATTAATAAGGAAAAGCGTATGCCGGTCTGTAGAACCACTAATTCAGTCCCGCGATCTCTTTTAAAACTTTAATTTCAATAAACAATTTGAACATTACAAAAGCCTCCAGATTTCGAGTATGTGTGAGGAATTCTGAAAAAATTTAAAGAAAACAGCTTTCAGTGATATGAAGTGGAATGAATCTCATATTTTTAAAGTAGTGGTGCTACTTACTGCTATGACTTGAACCGTTTAGTGCTGTATACTTCGGGTTTCTTTGTTGGCACGTGGGGGTGTGTCATCAAAATGGAATATCTCACGGTATTTCGCGTCGTTCTCGGTTGTGCAAGATCGCCCGCACTGCTCGATACTGTCGCCATCATGCGAATCCTAGCACAATTCGGCACAACGAAGAACGACGCGAAATATCGTGAGATATTCCATTTTGATGACACGCAAGAAAGAAATCCCATGCGCCAAGAAAGAAAACCCCAAGAAAAATTCCTGTATTCTAGGTTCGTTTTTCGGTTTGGCACCATTCTCCTTCTTGCTCCTAATTATTAGCCCCAGAATGTCATTTATCACATTTCATCAAGTTTTTACGTTCAAAATACGGAAAATATTGTTTTAGCATTTCTGAAAGAGAGTTCTTTTCGGCTCATTTTCAAAGAAAACTTTTGAGTTTTCGAGAATTGGCCGAGTGCTCAACTAGGTAGTGGCCGTGCGAGTAGTTAAAAATAGCAAGTTATTTAACATACAGTCGTTTAGATAGTTACACGAGGCAGTGTTTGAGTAAGAAGTAATCGAGTGAGCGGTGAGAACATGCGTTATACTAGTAAAATAATTTATGTCGTGCTATGCAGTAATAGACGATTGTGCTGAACGGGTTGAGACAACGCTCGCATATTTGCTTAGCAGCAATATATCCAGTTATTCGCTTGAAAATAGAACTATTTATGAGAACAGCCATTCTTGTGAATTACGATAGTTTCATGTCATAAGCACGCGAACTGTATCCAGCATAGTTCACGAATGCCAAATTCGTGATATACAAGGGTCTAAAAAGAGTGTCGGTGCTACGAATATCTGGCGGACGGAGCGAGGAGACGAAGACACAAGAACGTGTGGGTGCGGGGTGGGGGACGGGTGGAGGCCCAGTGCCTTCGCCTGCGAAAGAGGGGCGGCGCGGCGTTGGAAGACTGCAGAACGCTGAGTATGGCGAGGTTTTTTTTTGGGCGTCGAGTAAGAGACGATCAAGCGAAATTCTTTGGCGCTCGTTTTGTAAAGACAGAACTGAAAACGGAATAAACTTGAGACGTGTTTAGTGAAATTGAACATGCTTTTCAGAAGCAATTTAACGGCCCAAGACAAAGAAAAAAGCAGTAATCAAATTCTTAACAATGTATATTTTTGTTTTAAATTGAAGCTTTCGTGTAAATTAGCATTAGAATTCTTCATTATTAAAAGGGAATATTTTGGAAATAACCGTGTGGAAGGATGTCTGGAAATGACGTTCAGGTGTAAAATCGTAATTTAATTCAGGTAAAAGTATTACTAGCGAAATTTTCATATGGGATCCTATTTCATGAGTTATTGGAAAAGGTTTTCGCGGTATGATTTTCTAATAGAAACGAGGTTGATTAAAAATGTATTATAATTTTTCTTTTCATTTTCAAGATTTAATAAATCTCATTTTTAGCAGAATTTTGCCATCGTTTCTTTTACGTGCTATCTCCATCCAACGCCTCTCCTACCAAAACCCCTCTGCTTTTCAGGTCCTTAAAAAGAGTAATGTAGCAAAGTATTGTCACTATATATATATATATATATATATATATATATATATATATATATATATATATACTACTTGACGCGGCAAACGTTGTTTTGCCATATAAATAATTCCTAGGATTATTTTAGTATAAAAAATGACTAACGTATAGTCAGTGTTTGAGGATGTGGTGAATATGAGTTGAAGAGGCATGGAGCGCTGTGAACGATGATGAATATAAAAATAACACAATAGCAAACATTTATATTTTTAATTTATTGTAATTTCTTTTTTGAAATGATAGACATTGCTAATTATAATAATTTTATTAAAAAAACATATCAATCCCCCAACGCAATAAAGTGTACAATATTTTTGTTATCCCTTCTTTATCTAACACAAATAAACTGGATGGTTCGTCCACTCGAGAGCATGCCACGTATAATTGACCATGTGAAAAACATGGTGTGCTAAAAATAAGCCACAACCAGACATTGTTTGGCCTTGAGTCTTATCGATAGTCATCGCAAATGCCAATATTAACGGAAATTGAAGACGTTTAAATTGAATTGTCACATCTGTGGATATGATAGGGATCCGTTGGCAGTAATATATTCTCACCTCGAAATTTGCCATTTAAAATGATGGCTTCGACGTTTTTCATTACAGCCCTGCAAATTAATCATAAATTATTTAAAAATTACACCGAAATAGAAAAATGATAATTGTAAAATTACGATTAACGCCCAAACAATAAAAATAATGGCCGAAAAACTGTAGTGAGTGAGAAACGGCTATTGTGTGAGAGATCTCATTTCTACTCCGTGCTGCTTTTGGGTCAGAAGCAATATTGCCAGATTGTGAAACTTCCCGATTGCAAAGTTTTAAGTTCAAAATGCGGATTTCTTCTAATGAATGCGGTTTTACTAATTATAATTTAAAAATAGGGGAAAACATCTATAATTCATATATCGACATAGAATTCCGTTTTATTAAGTAAATACAATGCGATAGTCTCACTATATTTGTTCTCACTCTATATAATGTTCTCGATTCACCAAAGAAATTAAAAATATAAAATATCAGTACTTTTGTTATAAATGTACTTTCAATTTATTTCTAATCTCAGTTTAATATGAAGCCGAGTCACGTAATTTCAACATTTTTAATTTCAATATCCTGTGAAGTGCATCATTATCTTGAATAAACGCTGTAAGAATCTGAACGACGATCCGTATTCTTATTTGGCGTATTCGAAAACGACTAACCAACATGTTGTCACCTATTTGTCCTCTGAATCTGTAACAGTAAGACAATAAAGGAAGGAGTTCACGACAACACCTTGGTGCTTGGTCATCAATTTTCGAATACGGCAATTGGAATAAAGCCCTAATGATTGGTAGATGATTGGTGTTTTATTGCTTTCTACTTTAATGGAATAGAGAGAGACAGCATTTTGAACATTCAAACTTGTCAACCATAGTTAGCGGGACATCTAACGATCGTTGTAATAACTGAGGAAATGAAAAAAAATTGATTTTAATTCACTATCATGAAAATGCAGATTTTTTTGACAGCCTCATGGCTTAATGCGGATTAGGTGTTAATAATGCCGGTATAAAATGCGGAAATGTGGTACATCTGGCAACACTGGTCCAAGTGACGCAGGTAGACGCCTTGCGGAGATACTGATCAAGTGATAATTGCATCATTACATCATGTAAATCAATCAGGGTTTTCTTTACCTATTGTTTTAAATCTTACGTGCAAGCTTGTGGTTTTATCGCGGGTTGATGACGTCACTGATACTTTTTGTCTAGGTGAAGGATTATTGCAGTTATTGCTTATGACGCTCTCTGGCATGGCGTACTTGATGCTCGGTTCAGCGTGCTTGCTGTTTGCAGCGGTAGACGTCGTTCATAATTTGGACTGTGGAAGTGTACGGGCAGAGGCGATGAACAGAGTGTCACTAGAGGATATTGCCTCGTCCAGTGCGGGAAAAGTGAAGATAGTGGCTTACGAATCTGACCTTAAAACTAGTAAAATCCTGGCGTCCGCCACAACCCCATCACATCCGTCACGATCCGCTCTTCTAGAAGTGAGTCTTTGTAGCCATAATACATTTATTTTTATGCTTTGTACTATAAGTCATATCGTCGTGGTAACCGCAATAGGTCGTATTGTCAAATCTACAGCAGTTTTCAGGCAGAACCAAAAATTTTCCTACCTCTCCATTTCTTGACAGTTGCTTTCACAAATATAAAAGCTTGCTATACGGCTTTCCATTACTCCCTCGTCATGCGACCTGTAGCAACTACTGTACTTCTCTTGACAGATCGTTACGGTGTATAAAAAAAATTATTTGTAAAATAATAACATACGACCTATTGGCGGTTACGTATTACATTCAATTGTGACCATTCTTTCTTTTAACACAATGATTTTTAATTGTATACTTCATTTACAAGACATAAAGTTATGTTACTTTTTTTCTACAAATATATGTATTCAAATTTAAGTGCTTCTCTTGGTAATTAGAAATTTGATTAATTTAAGGGTAAAATATTTACGTATGCATAAAAGAAATTACAAGAAATACCTGTCCCCAACACTTTACAACTCCATCTTTTGTGCATCACACAACGCACATACTAATCACATAGTCACCAACAAACAATACCTACAAGTCCACTTCACATACAAAACTATCTACTTCAAACCCACACTCAGCAAGCCCTCGCACGCCCTTACAAACAGCATCACAAATCAAATCAAATAAAAGGCCTTTAACACCGCCCCGCTCTCTCGCACACTCCGTGTCAGACACCAAAGCAGAGTTTTGCACATTCAACACCCGCACCACCCAATCTCCCATATATCACACTGCGCCGCACTAAAGGAACACAATTCGCGTTATACCTCACAACATACGATCGCAAACTTTCTTATTCCCTCAGCGACCGACACTGAAGAACACTTCAAACATACGGCATCCACACAGTGCGAAATTCACACACCCTATTGCGCACACACCTAAGCACTGCGATCATGCATTGCGCATAATGCGATCATCCACAGGTGTTTGGCCGCCTGCACCCCCTCCGCCGTGCGAGGGCGTGTGTGGGCGCTGGCTGGGAAGGGCCATCGTGGGCAGTGGAGGTGTGTGTGTGCTGAGGGGTTGGTTCTTTGTTGTGTTGCGCAGTGGGGGGCGTGGCCGCCTGAGCCCCCTCCGCCGTGGAGGGGGTGTGGTGGGCGCTGTCTGGGAAGGGCCTTCGTGGGCAGTGGAGGTGTGTGTGGTGTGTGTTGCTGAGGTGTTGGTTCTTTTTTGTGTTGGGCAGTGTGGGGCGTGGCCGCCTGAGCCCCCTCCGCCGTGGGAGGGCGTGTTATGGGCTTTGAGTGGTGAGGGCCCGCAGGGGTCTCTGGTGGTGGTGGACGCGGGTGACGGGGAGCGCTGGCTGCCTGTGCTTCATTCTTCTGCGTATCTTTCTCTGCTGTTGTGGTGCCCGAACATTCGTGCGCCCGCCTGGATACGGCGCCAGAGAGGTTACGTTGTGGCTTCGCGCGAACCTTGGACGACTGCACGAAGTGGTTGAACAACGAAACGTTACCAAAAGGAGTCGTTGGTCCATGTACGTACTATGCATGTGTTGTGAGCGAATAAGTTTTTATTGACACCAACATGACTACATTAATAGCTGAAACCAGTGGACGAAGTTGTGGTAGATGTCACGTTAATTGTCGCAGGTGCGTGACGTCTTTTGTAGAAAATTTTCACATTGTAATCCTCTTATCTTATTACATTTACGTAGTACATACATTGGCATGTTGCTAAGTGTGAATAAATGCTATTTTATTGGCAGAAACTCTGTAAACTGTGTCATAAATGACTTTTTCTATCACGTATGTTGTAATTAGAATGGAGAAAGTTATATAGTATTGCAGGAATTTGATATCCCACCGTTCAGCGTAAGTACACCTCGTACCTTATTACCGAAAAAGTTTTATTTTAAAAATGTCTATCCGTTTATGAAACTCTTTTGCGCATAAACTATTTCTTAAATATTTTCCAAAATTGATATTGCACGTTGAATCTGACTAGAAGCTCGTATTGGAAACATTGTTTAAAATTATGTGTACTTTACAAAATGTTCCGGAAATTTTCAAAATGTTCTCCAAATCGGATTTAATTTTTTTTCTTTTATCATACTAGAGAGATGAAAGTGAAAGATTACTGACACACACACACACACACACACACATATATATATATATATATATATATATATATATATATATATATATTGAGATTCTCGTTTTATCCCCCTTATTGTTTAGAAATTTATATAATGTATATCTTTTTGTAATTTCTTCTACAAGAATATTTTATTTAAATATTTGCTTGCTCAGGTTGTTACTGTAATACGCAAGAATACTTCCTTCTCAGATCTTCTCTAACAGGCAACACTCACCCGTGCTGGATACTCGGATCGTCATGAAATTTTACCAGCTTGTTCAGGGCCTTTCAAACCTCTACATACTAATTTTTACGTGTTATGAAGCATTGCAAATAGTGTGTTTGCGACAATTAGTATTGAGACCTTTCATGACGTTACCGCCTTTGGAAGGTCGGAAATCGCTGCTCGCCGCCGATAGTGGCGGCGCGCTGTGTAACGGCCGCAGAACCAGCGGCAATATTATTTGTCACAAAAACACTACTTTCAATGCTTCATAGCACGTAAAAATTTGTATGTAAGGTTTTGAAACGGTGGTGAACAAGCTGGTGAAATTTCATGACAATCCGATTATCCAGCACGGTGAGTGTTGCGTAGTCTAGTATTTTTTCTTTTCCTGAGCGTGAAATTAACTGATTGTACGAGTCCACGTCTGGAAATAATTTTTATGTTAATTGGGAAATTGGATTTGGTGGCTTTTTCTTACCTTGCACTTTCTAAATAATGACAACAATTGACCGTTTATACCAAAATTACTGAGGGTGTGGATTACGACTGCAACCATTGCTTGAATATATCTTTTCGTTTTGGTTCCTGGCAAATGAAATATTTAACTTAATTGATATTTTACAAATAAATGACCCATTGGTCTTTATCTTATTATAATTTTGATGCAAACAAATAACCTCATTATCGCATTCCGTTTGTTATGGAACCCAAATGACCTATTTATCTTTACTGAATTTCATTATGATTATGTTGGGTCTGCTAGGTCAACATGCACGTCATCTCTAAGTAAATTTAATCACTTCTTATGGATTCACTGTTCTACACATCCACCGATTTTTAAGTGATTCCGACCATTCCTTCTAGGTGTTTCAATTTTCACAAACACCAGTGTGCTTGCTACGTATTAAATGCCGCTTATAGAGACAATTTCTAATTTAGACTTTAGCAAATGCATTCTTTTCTCAGCTTATCATCCTCTTCCTTCAGTCACGAGTCGTTCTGACGAATTTTTTTTTTTATTTCCAGAAACCCATCTTTCACTCCCTTGTGTTTTTTTTCATTATTTCGTTCTCCACTTCAATAATATTCTGTCCTGTGCTACTGAACCAGCTGAGTTCTTTTGTTTATGTAAATAATGCCCTCTTAATAAAAATATTTATTTAAAATATTTTAAAACAATTTTAAAAAACTCAATAAATTTGTTTTGACTCACCGCAAGTTTTAACCACTTTGGGCCACTCTGTTCCTTTCGATTCGTGACAAATGAATTGATTGCATGATTTGCTGATTTTATGCATACAAATGACCTATTGATCTTGATCTTTCATAACTTTATTGGAAACAAATGACCTCTTCACTGTATTCTCATTATGATGGAAACAAATGATCAATTTTCTTCACTGATTTTATGATTATGATGGCCATCATTACTTTACTTCTAATCAGGGCCGTCTTTGGGTTTGAAAGTACCCGAGGCACTCAGAGATTTCAGGGCCCCTAATTCTTAGTTCAACAATTAGGTTCTGGCGATCATAAGTTATTAAAAATTGAATATTATACAGTTAATAAGCATTTTGATTCCTCTTTTAAGGTAAGGAAGGATTTGTAAAAAACCTAGATAAACGGAATTAAATAGTAACTTTAATCTCTGTATTTCCTATAGTAATATTTTACTAATAACTCTAAGAATAGTAACATAATAAAACATGATTAAAAAACAACACAAGCAATATTTTCATAATAAGATCTAAGTAAAAAACAAACTAAGCATTTGTCAATGCTACTTTACGTAGTTTCGCATGCACCGATGTCGTCAGTTACATCGTCGAAGATCAATTCGTTCAAAATATCGTACTCAATCCTCACTCCTGGAAAACATTCCCTTTGATTCACTCACTCCTGGAAAACCAGCCATTCAGCAATACTGAAATTTGATGGCTATATTTATTTGTGCGATATGAATGAAAAACTCAATAGCTAAGATGTTAATAGAGCAGAAAATGCAATATATTAGTATTGCGTAGCTGCTTTTATAATTCGGGAAAGTACGTGCTGTTCTAGCACCACCAGTTCAGTTTTGTTATATATTTTTTATTATCTGTGGGGGCCCTTTGATCATGGGGGCCCCTGAGGCATGAGCCTCGTCTGCCTCTGCCTAAAGATGGCCCTGCTTCTAATCACTTTCAACTTAAATTATTTTCTAAATTAACATTCCTGGCCTTGAATATCTATCCTTTTAATGTCTTTAAAAACAAACCCATTCGTCTCGAAAAAAAAAACACTTGGCGATGCGTCGGACACTCCGTCCTGGGCATCGACACCGCTGCTCCCCTCGTCCCGATTACATTCTGTTCGTCCACACTTACAGTTCCCCCACTTGGTCGTCCAAAAATTATTCGTCGCTACTATTAAACGACAATTTAGACCAGCGCGAATTTTCGCACGTTTCTCAAATAATTATAACTCATTAAAATTTCATTATACTCGCGACCTATTATCCGCTGCTTACCGGGCCACAAATCGTTCTAATTTAATAGTTTTCTATTCGCCGCAAGAGGTACGCACTCAGTGCGCGCTAAGGGCAGCTTTCCATTTGACCGCTAAGGCGCACCAGTGCGAATTGGCGCCTGTTCCATTCGCACAATAGGGAGTTTTTGCCACCTCGAACGGTGAGCACTATAGATCTTCTGCTTATGCGCAGTGTAATTGCCAAGTCATTAGCAATAAATTACCTGAGGGTTTCCGTTGGCCTGCGACCAGAATTTCACTGATGTGTTTGCTGGCGTCGCGTCAAGCCAGCTCACAGCCGTTTCGCCCCGAAGATACGTGGCAATTAATTAGAATTTGTGGCGATTATTTGGCAATTAATTAGCAATAAATTATCTGAGGTGTTTCGTCGACCCTGCGACCCGAATATCACGGATGTGTGTGCTGTCGTCGCGTCAAGCCAGCTCAGGCACATTTTGCCCTAAGATACGTGGTAATTAATTCGAAATTGTGGCAATTAATTGGCAATTAATTAGCAATAAAGCATTTGACATATTTCATTTCGGTGAGCTGACATGGCTGTTCCAACTTGACGCACTTCTCAACTAGCCGCCTTTGGGCAAATTTTCTGAAGCCAGTTTGAGGCTAGTTTCTCGCTTGTCCGTACGGTACGCACGATCGGTTTGGGTCACGGTGTAAGATATACATCTTAAGATGACATCTTAAACTGTGGCTATTACACAGTTTTACAAAATATTTCCTACTCGTTTTTGTAGCAGTTCAATCTAGACTTTACCAATTCCGCCGTGAAGCGACAAATCACCTACTTGAAATTTGAAATCAACAGACCCCAGAGCTGTGGAATGGATCACGACCAATGACGACCTTGCCAAAATGAGACCCAAAGATCGCAGCGCTTATATGCGAGAACTGTGAACACTAGCCTCACATAAGCTTCACTTTTAGACTGGGAGTGGACACATCTATATATCTTACACCGTGCCTTCACGCGTGTGTGGCAACACTGTTGCGGAGCGATGACGTTTTTTGCCCTGCACTAGGGTGCGTTTCAGTGCGACGAATGGAAAACGCTATTAGATTTGGCTGCGCGCTGACACACCTTTCTGAAATCAGCGCGCTGCAGCGGTCTTCCTCTCTTCACACGCACGGAGAAATGCGTGCCCGGAGAATTCCAGCCCCTATAAACAATGCTCAGACAATGGTTCCGAAATGAAAAGTGTTCGGACCCACATGCAAACAGAAAATTATACGAACGATCTGCTTCATTTTATTTCTACGTAGGTTGCAAGGCCTGAATACCCGCTTGATTTGTGCTTACAAGATTTAACAGGTCGTGTGCTCGCGTGCCGTGTGGGCGCTCCTTCGGCCGCATCTATTGCTGGCCGCACGAGCGCTCGTGAACAACATCGCAGCTTTTCTCAGAAATCTTGCCCGCCTGAACACGCCACGTTTGCAACCGTTTTTAACTGCCCAGACCTTCGACGTCGTTACATAACGATTTAAATGCTCGTTCGGGACACGCAAATTCAATTGGAGGCGTTATTTGAATAGTGGTACAACTCCATTGACACTAGTTTTGAGATATTGAGCTCTAAAGTTAAATGATTGTAAAAAAATAGAGGATAGAGTTAGACAAAACAATCGTGCGGGTATTCTCGTATAAGATATTCACTTCTTTGTCTGAAGATGATATGAATAAGCATTCTGTGTGCTTCGCGGAATATTAGGGGTGTAAATGAACCGTAATACCACCGTAAAACTGAGATTGGTGGACTACAAAATTGAAGATAGATATTTTTGTTTCAAAGTTTGTTTTAAAAAATCATCTGATTAAAAATGGTCATAGGACATTAGTTTTAAAAACTAGTAGTTTCCGCGAAAATTTTGCTTGAAATTGGAGGTGTTATTTTAATAGTGGTACAACTCCTTTGACACTAATTTAGAGATACTGAGCTCTAAAGTTCATTGATTATAAAAAATTGAGGATGGGGGTAGACAAAAAATTGTGTTTTTTTTCTCGTAAAAGATATTCACTTGTTTGTCTGAAAATGATATGAAGAAGCATACTGTGTGATTCGCGGAATATTGGGGGTGTAAAGTTATTCCACTGTAAAAATGAAGTTGGTGGGTCAAATCGATGAATGTTGTTCTAAGAAAAGTTGGAAATGAAGGCAATATCGATTTATTAAAACAGATCAAATATTAATTTAATCAAATTGTTGAGACATTCAGTTTTCTTCTACTTTTTAAAATCGCCGGGTTCCTACCTGCAGATCAGTGAAATAAGCGTGATTAATGCTTTAAATGAATGAAAACAAATCAAGAATGTCCTGTTTCTTCTCATAAACAATTTTTTTGTGATAGTAGAAGCGAGGTATTTTAGTTTTTGAAAATCTTAGTTCTTCCTCATCCACTGGAGGTTTGAAAGTTTACTGTGTAGAAACAGATGTCTTGATTTAAGATTTACTTGTACATATTTATAAAAGACTTCAGTTGGACAAATATAATCCATCTAATTTTTAGTCAGTTACAGACACCATTTGTTCATTTTTCTTCCTTCTAGTTACAGACTTTTGAAGGTCTTTTAACACTTATACCATTAAGATTACCATTTAAACACTTATACCATTAAGTGAGTTAATAAAAATGTGTGATATCATTATATTATTTTCGGTGTTCCTGTTACCAAATCTGGATCAAGATCTTTATCACCATATGGCTGCAGACACTATAAATATTTCGAAAATCACTCACCACGAGAGTTGTAGAAAACCACTTAGCTGTACTACTGGAGTAGTACCACTCTCAAAATAATAGATTGCAATCTTCTGTGATTCACTTTTATTGTGATGCGCTATGTCGTCCACGGAAAGAACTTGGAGTTCTATCACTTTCAGAATAAATGTATAACACTTGCGCAGACGGGAAAATGGAGTTAACTCAATTATCAAAAAAGTGGAGTAGTACCACTATTAAAATAACGTCCCCAATTATCCCCTTTTGCAGCGCGACCGCCGTTGAAGAATAAGCAGTTCATATAGAGACAGCGTACGAGATGCACGCGTGCATCATTGTCTCTGAGCTCCGTGAGAAAGCATAAAGCTTCCCTGCATAAACATTCTCACATAACTTCACGTCTCTTGTTTTAATTTCTCACGCGAGCATTTCCTTAAACACGCGGTCATAAAATATTAGCTTGCCTCTCGCGAGTTTAATTCCAACTCTATGAACCACACAGCTTCTCACGTAATTTGTTTGACTCACGACGACTATCACTCGAGCCAACTGAAGTGCATTTGTACGTAATCAAACCATCTAAAACTGTACATTTTGTGTATTTGTGCCAGTGCTAAATAATAAACGTGATGTTGTGCAATCACGTGTCTACATCTGATTGGAACCGGAAGCAGTCCTGCTAAGCCGCAGTCCGCGAGCTGCGCATGAGAGCTATCTTATGTCTTCAGACTGTTGCACAATGTGCATAGCGATCCGAGCAAAATGTTTGTATAAAGCACTAAATAAGCGCTAAGCTGCCCTGGCGGGAAGCGGTGTCGCTTTGTTCTGCCTAAGTTCGATCAAAGATTTGTGTCTTCAATAAAATCCGTTATAAAAAGTCCATATCTTTATAAATGGTCATGTATACTGCGAATAATATTTCTGCCGACTTGACAGCTCCAGGCTGACAGGGGAGAGGGGGTTTCGTTATCCAATCAGAGGCTTCGAATTGTGATGATGTCACTACAGAGTTGCCGACATTTCTAAGAAACAAATGAAATGCAATAGCGCGAAGCAACTGAAAATTGAAGAGCGCCGAGCGCCAAGAGGAGCGCCAATACTTGTTTGGTTATGCGTCGTGTGTGCGGTTGTTCATAATGATGAAAAGTGTTTTCTTTTGAATTTCTAAAACACAAAGGTAACAAGGTATCATTCAAAATATTATTTAAGAAAAATTGTTTGAAATAGAATTCCATACAATGGTTTTGCATAAGTGATTGGAGCTCTTCAAAAGATAAGCTTTTATGTAGAATACTATAAAGTTACTTTGTGAATATGTAGTGATAATACTTCAAGGCTGATATACCTATGACACAACGTATACGTACATCCACCACATTTCTAATTTTTATCTTGATGCCAATGCATTCAGTAGGATGCCTCCTTCAAAACCTTGTAAATAACAGGTAAAAGTCGGTATCTTCAAAAAGTCCTACAATTTTTTTTATTGTGAACGTTCTGTGAAAGGTATTTATTCAAACCAAGAATGTCTTGCTTTTAGATACTTCTCTCTTATAAATATTTTATATTAAATACTAGGCATCTTCCTTCTTAAAACGCGTCTCGCTGTACTTACTTTCATCTACTTTGAGCGTGTTATGCAAAAATGTTTCGTTATTCCTTGCTTTGGTAGGATTATAGTGTAAGGGACTGCGATAAAATTGTGTAACAGAATTTCATCAAATAAACTAGTGTCATTATTACAATTCTACCAAAAATACAATAAGCTGGACGTGTATGCCTCAACAGCTGATATGACGCAAGAATGAACACGTGTCTGCCGCCCGAGTAAGTGGCAACATCGCTCTCCCCCACTCCCGGCTGTCAAGTCGGCAGAAGTTTTGCTCGCAGTATACAATCTTGTGGACAACGAACAATTTCCGTATAATTTTTGCTGAATATAAAGACATTTAAATATGTATCAAAATATTTCTCAGAAACGGTTCCAATTTTTGTCTAAAACTTTTTCTTCATTAGAGCAAAGCTCGCTTAAAAATGACAAGTTTTTCATGAATGCAAGCTTTCTGAAGTTTTGAAAATTGCTAACAAAAGTGAACATTTCAAAATTACATTATTGATTAGAGAGATTTTTTCTTTAACGAAATTTTCTGATTAAATAGATCCTGAGATAAAATAAAAGAAAATTACCCAATTGTTGAAGGTAGCACATGCAAACGTTTAACTTTCCTTAAGCGTGGAGAAGGTTGACTCTAGAGATGTGGCTACTGATGTAATGTTAACGTACTTAGCATGTTAAATCTAAAGATCTGAGTCTGAGGGTGAATCTTGGCATGAAGAAAAAATGTTGAAGGTTAGAGACACTTTCAAAGAGATTTTAAAGTGTTCGTGTTTGATTTAATAAAGAGATAAATTTCTTACTCTGTTTTCCTGCCTTTCCCTATCCCAATCTCTTATTTGGCTCTGCCAGATGTTGAATGGGTAAGCTAGCAGGTGGGGGTAAAATCCACCAGGAACTGAAAAGAAGGATAGCAGGCACACCGCAATGGAGTTACTCGCCATTTTGATTGTTCATAATTTTTAGCTTTTATTGCTTTAGATTAGTATCATCATTAGTGAAATATACTTTTGTTTTCAGAACATCGGTGCCCCAAAAAATAAGTTCAATTTTCGACGGATGCAGTTTGACTCCCGCTCACCAATTGTGCTGTCAGTTAAAGTCTCGAGTTTGGAGTTGCCTTCAGTCGAAAGACTTTGGTCCAAAATTGAAAGGGTAATGGATGAGTTATGGGACTGCCATATGTCCTTTCGAGAATTTTATTCCTCCAAGATTCTTTAGGGGAGTATGTGGGTATTTTCAGAGGTGATCAAAGATATATGCAAATGTATGTAATGAACGAGAATTATGTTTTAAATCTTGCTGCAAATGTAATGAATTTATTGTATTGTGACTTGGAAGGACACGAATTCATGATATATCGACCAGCTTATCAAAGGGCAGAGACTTTCTATCTTCTTGACGGCAGAGAAGTTAAATCTCTGATTCGAGAAATATTGGATACATTGGAAGACAAACTGCGCTTTCGTTTTGTCAATGTTCCTTCATATCAGTTGGCGGATGCAAAACTGGTGAGTAAAAAGATCTCTTTAATATTTGGGGCCTTTTTGATAGAACAATAATTATACAGAATAATTTCTGGCATAACGAGTAGAAAACGTTCGCAGGAGATCTATTTTGATTCGGATATTTTTTTTTCTTAATCAAGGACAGTATTTTGTAGTATTTTCAAATAAGTATACAATAATATAATGGATTTCATATAGGTAATTTCACGAGAAATCGCCCGAAAAAAGCATTACCCTTTCCGATTGGTCTACAAATTTTTTGACGTTTTCAATGTGCTGTATAAAAAAAATAGAAGCATAATATTTAGTGCATACATTTCACATTTGATCATGTTTTTTATTTGTACCCCAAATTAGTCAAATGTCTAGGCATTTTGAACGAACTTCTTAAACAATTAAAATCTTACGTGATAATCCGTTCTAATGTTTTTTTCTAATAGTAAAGAAAAGGTTTCTTGCATTGAGCCTCATATTATTTGCATTTTATACCAAGATTTTTACGCCCGAATTCAAAAGTGCAGCGTTTCTCCAACTTAAAAACCCAAAATACGTAATCAATGATTTTCGAGTTTGTTGACCCAAAATATTTTACAAACTAAATTTTCATGCAAAGAAGGAATTCGCGAATTAAAATGGAAATACCGAATGTTACGGGTATTTAAAATTAAAATTGTTTTTTTTTTTTCAAATAATCCATTTTTACTTTTCCTTATACATACGTATACACGGAGTAATATACGCAGTATAGGGAAAGCTATGTATTGCTGCGCAAAAAACAGGGAATTTTCGGCAGAAAAAAATTCATAGCATGGCCGTGATAACGAATTAGCGGATAAATCCAGTTGCTAATTAAGGGAGGAAATCTCTCTCACAATCAAATCGTATATGCAACTGGATTCTAGCATCTTAGATAATTTTGGGGCCAGCCAAGAACATCGACGGCCGCCAGCCAGAGTAATCAATTCCGTACCCCAATGGGCGAAAAGAATTATGAAACGGATAGCAGACACAAGGCGTGAAATATCACTCTAAACCGAGGCATCTTCTAAATCCAATCACACTTCTAATGTTCAACAAGCAATTTTCTATTTTGAACTAAAATACCAAATTGAAAATGACACAAGGCTAACGGTAGCTGAGAAGTTAAAAGAGAATCTTGGGCTCAACGATTTAGATGTTACAAACGTTGAGAAGATTTCCGTGTACAAAACAGGTTGTTTGAAACAGATGTGAAGAGATTCTATCGCAGTCTGACCCGAAAACCGAATGACAATGCTGCCCCCTCCTTCAAAAGATAACGTCGAAACATTTTGGGCAGGAATCTGGGAGGAAACCAGATCCTACAATAAAGACGCATCTTAGCTCCAATCTAAAATTGATGCCACCAATGAACTCAAGGAAACAGTGGAACATGTTCAAGAATTCTCGGAAGAGGACCTCTGCCAAGCAACATGGGAAAATAAAAATCTTCCGTGATTGATAAGATCAAGATTTATTGGATTAAGAAATTAACAGCATTACATTTTCATTTAACAAAGGCTGTTTATAAACTTTTAGAAAACTCGAAAGAACTCTCGGAATGGCTCACACGCGGCATCACGTAGTTGCTACCCAAAGCGGGAGACAGCTCTTTGGCGAAGAACTACAGGCCAATCACTTGTCTGCCAGTACTGTACAAAGTTATAACTGCAGACATAGCTGACAAAATGTACAGGACATCTAGAGAAGCATCATCTGATGCCTGCAGAACAAAAAGGATGTCGTAAACGTTCTTATTAATGTAAGGAAATCTTGCTATTGAACAAAATCATCTTGAAGAACGTAAAGAAACGAAAACGCAATTTGAGCATGGCTTGGATTGACTACCAAAAAGCCTTTGATAGTGTACCACACCGATTGGATTTTGAAGACCCTGGAGATCTATCGATTTCATCCTAGACTTATTGAATTTTTCAAGGCTAGAATGAAGTCGTGGAGTACCAGGTTACTAATACACAGCGGAAAGGAAGCAGTAGAAACTAGAAGTATTCAGATCAACAGGGGTATTTTTCAAGGAGATTCACTATCCCCTCTGCTGTTTGCATTAGTTGATCCCACTATCTAGACTGTTGTTGCAAGCTGACTTTGGTTACAAGCTCCAATGTAATGAAAGGCCAGTATCACATTTGTTTTACATGGATGATCTTAAAGTGTTTGCTAAGAATGAGGCGACTCTCTCCCAAATGCTGTCTGTAGTGAATGACTTTAGCAGTGACTTCTGCATGAAGTTTGGTCCTTGACAAGGTGTGCAAAATCAATTTAAAGAGAAGCAAAATAAAACGTCAGAGAACATTGAAATTGATATGCACACCGTGATTAAAGTTCTTGAGCCAGGTAAAACTTACAAATTGAAGAATGTGAATTGAAGAATGTGAAAACATCTCGAACGACACAATGAAAGAGAGAATTCGCAGGAGTATTATAGAAGAGTGAGACTGTCTGCAGTCCGCTCTAAACTCAAGGAATAAAATATCAGCAATAGGTTGTTTGGCGGTGCCTGTAGCCAAATAAAGTTTCGGACGAGTGGATTGGACTGACCAAGAAATTCGCATCAAGGATCGAAAGACCAGAAAATTGCTTACAATGCATCATGTCGCCTATCCTTGAGCTGATATACACAGACTTTATGTAAGGAAGGACGGAAGAAGAGGCCTCAGACAAATTGTGGCGTGTAATCGAGATGGAAAAATATGTAGTCGGTCATCAAGATGACCCACTAATGAGGCACGTCCCGAAATCTGCCCGAAGAATGGGAAACAAAGGCATTGTAAGTGTAGCAAGAAGCATTGGAAACAAGACTATGCAAGACACGCAGAATGACAGAGACACTGAACTTCTGATGCTACTAAACATGAAATGTGAGAGACAACAAATGTTAAAGAAATCGTGGGGAGGTAAACCACTCAACGGACTATATTCAAAACGAATGGACAGTGTACAGATCAATAAAGATCAATCATTTATGTGGCTTAAAAGGGGAAGAATGAAGTCAGAATCGGAAGCACTTGTAATAGCTGCCTAAGATGAGGAGTTGAGAACACGACATTATGATAAAGCGGTTCTCAAAATTTCCCAAGATGATAAATGCTTCATTTGCCAGGAACACGTAAAAACCATTGATCATATTGTCTCAGCTTGTCCAATCCTAGCAAAGACCGAATACTTGAAGAGACACGACAGTGTGTTTAGTTACCTCCACTGCTCGATCTGTACCGCCCTCGCAGTTCCAAACGTATGCCCCAAGTGGTACGAACACTCACCAAAAACCGGGTGACATCTGGTTGGATTGTGTATGTTGGCACATCGGCACCGATAAATGATTCAAATTTGGCGCCGTGGCGGGAGATTGGTTTTTAATAACAATCTTTGGCCTTACTTACCTGCTCAGAATTTGCATTTCAAAACGTACCGCGTCGGACTCCAAAACCCGCGTGCTGGTTGCGAAAAGAGCGCGAATAAACTTCTTTGCTCTGTTTTGAAATAGGTTGGCGGAATCTATTTGTTAGCTCAGCATCCCTCCACCAGGTGGCAGCTCCTTCTTGGTCCGCACCGCAAAACGCTGTATTCACAGTGAAAACGGCTTGGAGATTTCCGTTTAACCTGTAATAGCATTGTCACCAAATTCAAACGCCGAAACAGGAACTTCACAGCAGTTTTGTTTTTCGCACAGGGATCAAGTTGCAATGAGCGTGTATTAACGTTCCAAGATAACAGGTTAATCTCTCAAAATTTGGTACTAGTGTCACCCCTCCACTGCCTTCCAAAGAATAACCGCCTTTTAGGCAGGAACAGAGGCAATGTTAATGAGCGAAACGTATTAGAGAAAAATTAACAAAAGGAGATTGCCTTCCCGTGAGAAACAGGTGAGAAAGTGAACGGTTCATTCAATGGTTGCTTGTTCCTTCATGTGAATCTTCTAATAAGAGGGGAACATTGGGTCTTTCCAGAAATCGAGCGCGCGTTTTCTACAATGTTCGTTCTCCATATCCCATTCATATCTCTCCCAGCGACGTCATTCTGAAGTTATATTTTCTGCCTCAACAGTGTACAATATTGTATGACGAACAAATCCAAACAGATCGCACGATAGCGGCAAACAAATCACATACACGTATCCGGAATTTGGAGAAAATATTGTGTCTACTTGTCGATGTTGCTGAACCTTGCGATCAAAACGTCGTTACCAAGGAGGCAGAGAAACATCTTAAATACAAGAGTTTGGAAATCGAGATAAGCCGAATGTGGAGCGTAAAAGCACAGATCGTACTGATAGTCTTCGGATCTCTGGGATTTGTTCCGGAAAATTTGTGTAAGAACTTGTCTCGATGGTAATTCAAAAGACTCGAAAGTAATTCAAAAAAGTAAGAACTCCCAGGTAATTCAAAAGACTGGGAAATGCAAGAAATTGCTTTATTTGGAACAGCCCACATTTTGCGCAAAGTATTGTAGAGGCACCGACAGTCCCTAGATCTGCTCCTTAGGTAGCTGGTTGCAACCTGGAACAGATTTTGTTTTCAACCGACTCATAACACCTTGTCGTGATGTAATGGCATAATAATAATAATAATAATAATAATAATAATAATAATAATAATAATAATAATAATAATAATAATTTAATATCACTACAAATATGTGGAGAGATCAAATTAAAAATTTATAATTAAAAATCTTTTTATTTAAGAAAGGTAGCACATAGTCTTTTTCTCTTAATTTTATGTTATCCAGTTCTGCTGAAGATCCAATGCGAAATTTGTTTTTTCTCACCTTTACGATGATGACACCATCGGTTGTCCAAACGTACCGTTGGCGGTTCCACAGCCTTTTTAGGACGTCCAGCCGCATCTTCGTCAGGTCCTTCCGGATAGTTACACCCGAATCCTTATGATTTCTTTCGATTGAAACTTTCCCGACACTTCTTATAACTGGTAAATTTTACGAGTAGACCGCATAGGGCGAGTACCACCACTAGTTTTACGGCCAACTTGATCGATCAATATCGCTCGGACACCTGAGCCATTCCACGTCAAATTGCACAAGAGTTGACACAACTTTTTTTTTAAATGTACGATATTTTTTTCTTAAAACTGGACATCGAGAAAAGAGACACGTATTTTTTTATTTGCCTGAAAATTGATTATTTGTGTAGTTATGCCTATATTAAATTTTGGAATTTACAGGTACTTCACAAATAAGATCTATTGTAGCTCCGAATGTACAGACTATAAAAATTTCTGGTTGGTTTCATTTAATACTTTGAAATGTGCATTTTATTCCTCTGAAAATACATTTTTCAAAAAATATTTTTTTTCATTTTAAAAAATGTATTTTTTTCAAAAAAATAAAATTTCTATATAAACTCGATGAGATAAAAATTTGAAAAAAATATAGGCGTCTTTCCTGTTCAATTTTCTATGAAATACAACAAGAAAAAACGTGGGCACTCCACATATACAGTTCTGAAAAAATCAGTTGTAAGTATGAGGGCGCCCTCCGCTTCTACCCATGCACTAACGAATTGTGTTTGGCCAGTCTTTGATGCAAGTGCTGAAGAACTATAAAAAGAAAGACCGTCTGCCTGATAAGGGTTTTCAAGAGTTATTAGTATTTTAGATGTTCACTCTGCTCCCAAAATGCATGACATTGTGTCGTACATGTTTTTGTGGGTAACATTGTGGGTGACTTGCGGGTCATCTATGTTCTTATGGGTGAGAGCGAAACCAATTGAAATACGAGCCATTCCACGTCAAATCGCACAAGCATTTAAACAGCTATTTATTAAATGTATGCATTTTTTAATAAATAAATGACACGAGTATATGGCATTCATTCTGGACATCAAAAAAAGAGGCACGCGATTTTTTATTTACCTATTAATTGATTATTTTTGTAGTTATGCCTATATTAAATTTTGGAATTTTACGCGTACTTTGCAAAATATTATTGATTGATGCTTCGAATGTACTTAACATAAAAATTCCTGTTTTGTTTCGTTTAAAATTTGATATGTGTATTTTATTCCTCTGTAAATTACTTTCTCAAAAAATAAATATTTCATTAAAAAATTGGAACTTAAAAAAAATGAATATTTCTATATAAACTCTCTCAGATAAAAATTTGAAAAAAATATAGGCGTATTTCTTGTTCAATTTTCTACAAAAAAACAACAAGAAAAAAGTGGGCACCCAACAAGCACAGCAACAAGCCCTTACAAATCTATTGTAAGTAGGCGGGCGCATGGTTCCTGCCCCTGCACTGGCGAATTGTGTTCGATCAGTCTTTGATGCAAATTCCGACGAAAAATTAAAAGAATGACCGTCTGCCAGATTAGGGTTTCAAGAAACAATAGTAACTCACATGTTCACTCTTTCTCATGAAAGGATGGGTGACAGCAAAACGAATTCTACTACTGCTTTCCCTCGTGTCAGTGAAACGAATTTTACTGCATCCCTTTGTGTCCTAGGGATGGGGTACCCTCCTGACCTTGCTCGTGAAATACAATCAACCACTTGTCAAGGGACATGAGTAAAATTTTCTCAACATCAGTCACAATACGCACCTTATGAAGACAAGAGTGCTAGTGTTCGTTCTGTGAATCGTGTGTACACTGTGCAACATGAGTAGCGATCACCGTATGAGATACCACAGATGTTTCAATCCATTTAATTTTTGCTGAACACGGTTTTTAGAAAAGAAAATCTCCAAGTCGCGTAAACCACAATTTTCTGGTGAAATTACAGGAGTCATTAGAGTGGCAAATTTATGATACATTTTGGAAGGGAATCGGCTTCCAAAACTTCCTTTTGTTAGTGGAGTGAGTGTCGAGATCAGTGGCTCTCGTGACATTAACAAAAGTAGCGGAACGTCCAGTGAATATAGTGAAAAGAGTGGAAATCAAGGAAATAACAATTTAAGCTCTTCAGATAGGTCGTCAAGTGTCTGCGAAATTAATAAAGAGAAGATAAACAAGAGTTTAATTTCAATAGGAGAAATCCCCGCCAAGAAAAGAATATTGAAACAAAAACGGTATCCCCATGAGAAATTTCAGAAAGTACGAAGTGCCAACACAGATAATTTTTTTCACATTGAAGGTCCTTCGACGTCCATCGAAAAATCAGACAAAGATACTATTTAGAAACTTATCGATTCCTTTGATTCAACAGATGGCATGACGTTCAATATTAAAATTTTGACAATTTTTGAAAGTTTGACAGACAGTAAAATTAAACATTTTTCTGCAACCGAACGCACGATAAAAGTGTCTAAAAAGTTGGCTGAAGAAAATGGAATTTTGGAACTGCATTGTGACGAAAGTTCAGGAATTCTATGGTAAGCTAGTACTTGTATTTAAAGTTAGTTGTAAGGGACAAGAAAATTTCAAAAATGTCAATCAAAATATGAGTCAATAATCCGTCATTTAATTATTTATAAATTATTTATAAATGTATTAATTATATTTATATGTATTAATATACATAAATATTATTATTTATAAATTCAATCGTGAAGTTTTATCACCTCAAGGGTATGAAATTACTGCTTCATCCAAAGAAACCGACGGCCAGTAACTCAAGAAACGCGTATATTGCAGGAATCTATTATACACTCTTTCGTAAAATATTAATATCTTTTAAAGTTACCAAGATCCCAATTTGATTTTTTCTGGAGATATCATCAATACTCTAGTGCGTTTATAAATATTTTTTTAAAAATTTTAACTCATCGAGTTTACAAAAATATTTAATTTTCAAAATTTCAATTTTTTTGAAAAAATTGAAAATTCAGGAAATTAAATATTTTGCAAAATCTTTAAAATTAAACATGTTTTAAAGTTTCGATTGGAATTTGAACGGAATTTCTATAATTAGTGTATTCAAGTATATGATATTTTTAAGTTAGTGATGCGCGTCATTTTTAGCAAATTTCATTATACAATATTTCCGAAAATAATAAAGTTAGAAAAAAATTAAAATACACGTGTTAACTTATTTGATCCATATAACAAATAGAAAAAATTAGAAAATAATTAAAAATATGAAGGTCAAATTTTGGTCTTTTATGTGCGATTTGACGTGGAATGGCTCACCTATGTTTTTGGCAAAAGTGTTTGCAATGCAGTCGGTGTCCTCGCCATCACGCCCGGGCTCCCCGAAGGACCTTAAGCAGTGTCGGTGTCGACGCTGGTACTGCTGGAGGTCGTCAGTGCGCTCCGCCAGTTGGAGCTTGAGATCAAATCTCCTGTGTTTTTCAGATACCTTGGTTGGTTTAATGTAAGTGTTTCTCTTCGAAACGAGAAACTAAAGCCTCCAATTTCTTTTGCATTACTTTGGAAACAACTTGCGATATTTTTCTCACGAAAGCATCCAAAGTCAGGAAATCAGCGAAGCAGAGACAGCGTCATTAGTTTTGACATTGTGAGTGGCCATGTTATGAAAATAGAATGAATAAAATGTGGACTTATTTAACGCAAGAAATTACTTTAACCCGGGAGAGGTGGAGCGGGGTCCCTCTGACCCCACGCAGCTTTGCTTAGCAGCAGTTGCCTAAATTTGCGAGACAGAAGCTTTAAATTTCACATACCTTTCACCACGTTCTTTAGCTTTTGTTTGAAAGACATAAGCACTTCGCGAAAGCACGAGGGGCGATAACGGTCGAGCCGTTGTGCAAAATGATCTGTCTAACCCCGCACCACCACTTCCGTCGGCATTGCGAAGAGCTTGCAGCAGTGCTTCAGTCGTGCCAGTACATTGATAGAATGTGTCAGAGTGAAATGTATTGTTTATTTATTCGACATAATGAAAAATTTGGAAAAAACTAAACTTTTTGTGCTAAAAGCAGAAAACAAATTTGTAAAGATCATCGCTATGTTTTGTGTAAACAATGTAGTTCAGTGAGAAAAGTAATAAATTGTTGACATGCGACATGTTCCTTTCCAAATTTTAGATGCAATAATTCATTTATAAATATTTGTGACACCAATACAAACATCATAAATTTCGTACTTTTTCTAAGTTGTGTTGTTTGATTTACAGCCATTTTCGATTCATTGTTTACTTACTTTTGTGTGAGAACGTTAGAAAATGAAACTTATTTAATTTTCAGATACCTTTGTCATTCAGGAAAATGTAAATGAGGTCACTGTGGCGAGCCACCACAGCCACCACTCCACACCGTATATAAAATTAAAGATAAATGATAATGTTGTCCTTTATTTTTTCAATTCCTCATTTACATGTTTGCTTATAATATTGCATTATGTTAATATTACCTTATAAATGATTGATCATTATTAAAATAACTAATTTCACAATTATTTGTTGCTAAATATAATATTATAAAGAAATACTTAAAGGGGTCAGAAAAGACTCCGCGCCACCTCTAACGTAACTCCGGCAACCGCCACCTCTCTAGGGTTAAGGAGAAAACTAAAATATTAAACATTATTTTAAAAATACAGAGGTTTTACTTAACTTATACCAAGCAGGCCCTAGCGTCGTGTGCGGTGCTCTTCATAAAAGGTCCATGATTTTTCATGTATCAATCATCTCAATACGGAACTCCTCGATTATATCAAATTGCGCAATCCGTGCAGGCTACCACTTGCCTGCACTAGCCGTTTTCATGATCTACTCACGCAGATCAGCCTCGCAAAGCCAGCCCACGGCAGCACGCTCCTCAGAAAATATTGAATCATTCAATCAACTGAATATATAAGCTTGATAAGGCTCGTCAAAACTTTCTAATTTTCAATTTAATTTAATTATTTATAGAACTTGTTTAAATTACAATTTATTCATAACTCAAATATTTTAAAGACAACCATCTGATGTCAATCCTCCTTGGATGAGACACCAGAAACGCACATAGCATCTTTCTTGCTGCGTCACATTAACGGAATCTTCTCTAGCTCACGAGCGAGCACACAAGCCAGATGTGTTGCTGCGGAATGCTGGTGACGTCACATGTTCACGACGCCTGACTACCTCCCTGACTGCCGGTGACAGTGTAATATGCATGGTTATCATTCAGTTAAGCGTAGGCCCCATATCTTCAACATTGTTTTCTTTTCTTTCAGCTTCAGCATCTATTGTATTCATTGTATTGTGCCGTAATTTGCCTTTGGCAACACCAAATTAATTGTCATTTTTGTGAGATATTCTAAAAATACATTCGGTGTTTCCACAAACTATTTAAACATTTTCTTATGAGAGTTCATTCATTAATTCACTAAGTAATGATTGTTCAGTCTAATATATATTTTTTAGTTCATGTGATGTCTTCTGAATTACACCGAATGATGGCAACTTCCCTGGAATATTATGTACTTCCATATCAGAAATTTACCAGTTTGCTTCAAAACATACTGATCCTTCGAAAAGTTATCGTTGTAAGTGATTGCACTAGCCGCTATTATAGGGTATTCCCATTAAACAGTCCACTGCTCGTGTTTGCTGGCTCCACCTATGAGTGATCCAAATTATTTTTTGTTTGATTTGATGATTTGTTTGTCTGGTTTAGTTCTGACTTATACATTTGAAAATTCATTTGTTGCATTTTCTGGAAAATCATCGATCCCGGCCATTGGTCTCTTCTTCAGGATGACACTTCAATTCCAGCTTTTTTGTCCAACAATTTTGTCTAACTCTCATCCATTCTCAATTAGGTTCTAATATCATTTTCATATGTTTTTTCATCAAGCCCTGCTATTTCACGATATTTATTTCATTTGTAGCTATTGGTTATCCACAATTTCGTTTTTATTTTCGTCATTGTCAATTAGTTTCCCAATTTCATCTCCATTTTCATACGGCATTTCACGATGTCTTGCTACTCCACTATGAGAAAGCACATTTGAATTATTTGATTTCGTTAGAAGACAAAATTGCTACAGTCACTACATTTATGTATATTTTCTGTAATGCATAACGTTTCAAATATGAAACAAGAAAATAATCGACAATTAGTTACATACTAAACGTATAATCAACATGAATATAATTTAACATCAAACAACATATCTGCAGTGTTTCCTGACCAAAATTATTCTTTATTTTAGAAATCGAGTTCACTGAAGAACTCACAAAATGGAAATGTATGGACTACCATAATAGAATAAACATCGACATAGTCTCTCAGGACAAAATAAATCATTAGGTCTCCAACAGACATCGTTAAGATCTGCAAAGAGCCTACATGCAGAGCATCATACATGGCACGGTGCTGCTTCTCGTCTATCAAAAAGGCCCTGGTTATGGAAATTAATGATAGAAAACAATGCAAAAATTGCTTTAGAAAAATACACTTTCAGATAACGAATATTTGAAAGTAATTAAATCGGCCCAGTTGGGCTTATCCGTCACTGGAATTACGCCCATTACCAGCTCATTCTTCGAAGTATTTGGTTCAGAGTTCTTATACAATGAGTGCCTCCAAGCCACGTGGCACACGTCGAAGCTGCTGGTGGTGGTTCGTCCGGCGGGCACCCTGCCGGGCTGGTCGCTGCCCCTGCGGGTGTTCAGCGTGGGCATCTGGGGGGCGCTGGCGGCCACAGCGCTCGCGTACGCTCTGGCGTGGCGCGTCGTGTCGGGCGACGGGCCCCTGCGCTGCCTCTCAGCCACGCTCGCCGCGCTGTCCTCGTGTGGCGGCGTGGCACAGAACAGAATTCGCCCCCAGCCGCAGCGCCTGCAGCTCGCCGGCGCGCTGCTCGCCTCCTCCATCGTCATCGCCGCTGCATACCAGGTACCAGCGCCTGCAGCCGGCAAGAATTGGCGTTTACTAGGTACATTCAAGGAACAGCTAGCAAGTTCTCTTCTTAGACTTGCCTCCGTATACAAAGTATACACATTCAATGATATACATATTGTCATTGTTAGAACAAGCAAGCTTAACTATACAAAATGCACATTGTGTGTGTATATATATATATATATATATATATATATATATATATATATATATATATATGTATATTGTGACGGTACTTCGCCACAATAATCCTAATTATTTTTTTAAGAACCTGAAAAGGCGCAGGGGTCTTGGCAGAGAGGAGCCGTGATTCGGAATCGCATGTGATTAAATTTAACGACACCTTTCTGATAATAAGTCAGGATTTATTCCATCTAAAGATTCCAAATAAAGGAAACAATGACTAATAAACTTATAGCATTGATCGTTTCAAATACCTTTCAGAAACTATTCAACAGCAATTTATTCAGGCCTGTGCAAATGGGATCCCAAGCAAATTTACTGGCAATACCACTTACTGCTAATTTACACACAAATTTAACCTCAACTTTGACCCAATTTTTTAAACAATTATTTACACAGAAATGACCCCTTTGTTCATAATCGCATTCAAAATCATTTCCCATCCAAAATTCTTAAAGCTATTTTACAAAAGAAATCCCTCATATTGAACAAAAAATATTATATGTTATCAAAATTCGATTAGATTTTAACTCCCCTCTTTGGTCATTGACTTGGAATATGGAAAATGTCTAGTAAACTGCAAATAGCTCCGTCACTAGTTATTTCCCCTCCCCAGTTCTCGTGACTAGTTCTGGTTAAATAACGTGTCTTCTCACAGTTCCACTCTCTCGCTATACCCAGAACGAAACTTTTCAAAACTCAACGTTCGCCGTCTTCTCACACCAGCCAACGGGACTGCCGCGAAGGTCACACGCTCTCGCGCTGTCGCCTCCTCGAACACCCAGCTGCTGTGCGCGGCCGAGGGCGAGTTCCAAGCGGCCACGAGTCGTCCCGCGCCGTCCTTAACGCGTTCTTGCACGATCTTCCGTCTTCTTCGCTTCTTGTCCGGTTCGTGAGTATGAATATTGTTCATGCGCTCATTCACTGGAACACGGCCGTTTACACGAACAGTTGCTCTATTAAAGTTCTCGTCTCGCACCAATTACCGGGTAGTAATTGCCTAATTAACTGTTTTCGACTCACTTTCTAAAGCTCGGAATTATTCAGCATGATTATTAATTCACAGTTTAAATTATATCACGGCATCCTTGAACATCGCTTTGCTAACTAGCGAAATTACTGCACAACGATTACGAGCACTTTCTCTCCACAAGTCCTATACTCTCTCTACTGATCTAGGAAACGACCGTTCAACACCGCTGCCAAGATAAGAAGAAGAAATTTTTCTTCCGGTCAAGCCGCACCTCCCCTCCATTCTCCTCAAAATGACGCGAGTGGGGGTTGCTCCATTATCACTCTTGGCCGGTACCCCTCCTGGTCAGTTACCGATCATATATATATATATATATATATATATATATATATATATATATATATATATTGAAACGTTCCTCTTTCGAGTTCATTTCAACAATGTTTTTTAAGGATGGGACAGGTGATCGTTGTTCGCGAATGGGCTCTGGGTTTTGACACATTCATCAGAAATACACACACACACTGAAAAATAAAGAACCTGGACAATACTTTATTTTACAGCAATTCATACACTCGGTGTGACATTTCTCCACTTTTCTAATATGAACTGCTGACAAATCACAACTACGCTTCCTTTTCTGGCTTCTTTCTTTCTACCTTTGACAAATTACAACTGCTCTTTCCTCTTTCTAATATTAACTGCTAACAAATCACAATCACGCTTCCTTTTTCTAATATTAACCTTTACAAATTACAACTACACTTTACACTTTCTAATATTAACTGCTAACAAATCACAACCACACTTCCTTTTTATTCTTAAAACACTAGTCCATACACAAAGGGAAAGAGAAAACCTGGCATTTATATGGGCGATTCACTTAGCTTCCAGACAAGGCAGGCGAGGCGCAGTGCCCCCCTCCAGATCGGCATTGCTCGGCAGCCCTCGGTCGGCGTCGTTACCCGGAGCCACGACCAGACGTCGCTGCTTGCAACTCGTGGCCCACGCGACTCCGTACAATGCTCCCTCCAAAACACTTTTCTTCCAAGCACTATTTATGTTTATTTTGTCCATCCCTTTCACACTGTGTAGTCGGTGGACACACTGCTCATCAGCACTCAGTTTCCAGTTCTCGCCGAATGTTTTATAATCACATGTACCGACACGTGGCGAAACTTGCTTCCCCCGATACTTCGCACTTGCTCAGTTCTTTATAATTCGAACTCCGGTTAGCTGTCGTATGTTCATCGTATTCATCTACACACTGTTATTACCATGTCCACTGTCCAATATTACACTTCACGTTTCTTCAGTCCCTAGATTACGATCCAAAATCACTCCAGCCCACGCGTCCGTCCGTCTCTTACCCGAGTTCTCTTACCCACTGACTATTCCGTGACCGCGCTCCCACTCTCGTTGGCGCTCTCCTGACCCGTTCCGAACGGGTCAAGCGGCAATGGCCATAACTGCCGCGCTATTTGAATAGGGTCGGCCGCCGCTTCATTTTGCTAAACGTATAATAATAATAATAATAATATTATAATTCGCTTCAATATATATTTATATATATAAGTTATATAAAGTTATTGTACATTTTTATTCTGTATGTATTTTATTTCAACGGCATTCATACGAATGCACTTTCTCAGCGCCCACTTCCTAGAACTTCAACACAGCTGTCCTCTGCCCGGCCGTTCGCAGAACTCTCCGCCCCCAGTGACACCTCCGAGAAAAACAGCAGTCATCCAAACGCACTATCATGTCCTTTACGAACTTAATAATGCAATATGCATGTAAATTCTTAATATTTAATGACATGTATTTTGATGTAATGTACATCAATTAACAACGTGAGATACATTTGTTATAATACGACGCCACTTCCGATTGGCTCTTGTCGGTTCGCGCCCGAGACGCCGCTGTACAGCCAGGAGCATTTCACACGAACTTCAGTCCGGAGCTAGCTGTTATACGGCGCAGTCGCTGTGATGCTCTCGGCTCCATGTATAACGCAACCTTGCAAATACATGTTGAAACATTGTACGTCGTGCCACAACAGTTGTTAAGTGCGACGCTAGTACTACTCCACGTCTTCATATGTGAAAGTGGGTAATTTCCTCATGTTATGCAATCTCTCAACGTGTTAAATTCGCATTACCGTTTCATGACTGCACATTGCTTCGGCTACTGCTAACTGTATTGCACGAGCCAGTACCTACAACTGTGTTATCTTCAGTGACTTTCTTATTTGTTCCATTATTAATTTATACGTAATACGCACTCTGGTACATATACTTAACTCTGCTACAATTCACATGTAATTAAACTCGTATGTGCAACTCTACAACTTAACTTGTGCGATATGTGCGATATTTGCTCTCTCACTCCATGCTGCGTCATGAGAACAGCAAGGCTATCATGCCAGAATTAGTGGCATCGTACATTACGCCAGTAATTGGCTCATGACATATGAGTCGCCTGCCATGGGCACTCCTCCTGGTGCATCGCTTTGTCTGGCTACACAGACTTGCCTCACCAGGCCTGACTACGTCATGCCTGCAGCCCTGACGTCATCGCAGCCGCCGCCGTGTGACTCATCACGCACCTTTTAACTTATGCAGATAACATTTATGTTCCTTTTCATGATCAACCTTGATTCACATTCTTTGCTATGACTAACATCAATTCAATTGCCAACCCTTGCAAAGTGTATTGTAATCTTATATTAATTTCCACAATATAGATGTTTAATTGCACCTCAATAATTTTATTTGTGGCAATGACAACACCTGAACTTTCCTTACATAATTCACAAGACTGGTGGCTTGTCTGAATCTACCAACAGTGGTCCTCCTCAGCTACCAAGGAAATGTGAGATTCAATTAACTCCCACGTAGTTCACTCAACAATGCATCACCTTAAATATTGGTCCCCCAGTTACCGAATCCCTATTTATATTTTATATTTATAAGTAGAGATCCGAACCAGCGATTCTTATTACTTGCTATTTAATGCATCCAGGCACCAAATTAGTTTCTTATTTTATTTATTTATTTTTCATGTTTTACAAGCATCACATTATTTAAATATAACTTGTTTACTTATTATTAAATGTCATTATCACAAAGAAACATAGTACAACTCACTGTTGTTTAACTTGTCACATTGCATTTGTTCTCATGCAATTTACTTATACCATTTTGTGTCAATGTTTCATAGTCAACTTGTGTAAACTTCTGATTGCCCCAGCTGATAATACTACAGCTGAATTAATGTTTTTTCTTTCCTTTACAACCAATGTAAGTACAGTGGCTTGCTATGTGCGGTGTGCATTTCTGTCCAAAATGCTCCAATTCATTGCCAGCTTGCTTGTGACAGTGACAAATATTTTATAATTATTATTTTATGTCAGTATATATGTTCAGTGTTTGTCAGTGTTAATGCTATGTCAGTGCTTTGTATCTTCAGTATTTACCAGTGCTATTTGTAGTGTTTATTTTGGGGGAAATTTAACGTTAAGATTAGTGTTAGGAATTAGAATTCCTTAATAAATCATCCATCGTTCCTATATGATTCTGTGTGTGCATTTAATTGCCAATAAACTCATTCAACCTTGCAACATATACGCCTCCTAAAAATTGGTCACTCTAATGACTATGTTAAACGGAGAATGTACTACTCTCACCGAATTTGTAGAACAAAACAGTACTCTTTCCCCTTAAAATATCAAGAATTTCTAATCAGAAAAACTCCACTTGATACCACCTACTCTAAAATCAGTGATGTCATGGAAGCTGTGGATCCAGCATTCCAGTTTTTCAACCAACTTAAACATTCTTTAAGTAAATACTATGAAGTTCACTCACTCATTACTGTGGCAACATCTAACTATCGAGAAGCTCTTGCTGAAAATGATTCTGCTTCAAATAGATCAAGTCCTTCTAACAGTACTTTTAGAAGTTCAAAATCTAACATTAAAATACCTGAAATTAAGCTACCCACATTTCATGGTAACAAAGTCAATTGGCTGACATTCAAAAATCTTTCTGAAGGCCTCGTATGTCAAAATGACATGCCTGATTCAAACAAGTTCTATTACTTATCAGGATCTCTTGTCGGACAAGCCAAACATTTCTTACACAATCTTCCTATAACCGATGGCAAATTTACAGTTGCATGGGAACTGTTAAAGAAAAGATACGACTCTCCTAGGTCTATTGTTACCATTCACTTAAACTCAATCTTGAATCCACTTGAACTTGCAAAAGGCTCTGCCTCTTCTATGTAAAACTTAATTGATTTTTGTAGATTACATGCCAATGCAATTAAGAGCATCAAGGCTTACACTAAACTATTCCAAAAATCCCAAAATTCCAACCCGTTTCCAAAAATCGTTCAACAGATACTCTCAAACAATGGGAATTGTCCAATGGGACTCTCAAACAATGGGAATTGAACAATGGCAGTGATCTCCCTTCATTTGATTCCCTGCTTCAATACTTAGAATTGCATCAAAGAAGCTTAAGAATTTTCAACAATTCAACTAAGTCTTATTCTAAATCCCACGTTAATGACAAGCCTAATACCTTCAGGGTAGGCAACGTCAACAACACGGGAAAGAATAGAACACCAATTTGTCCAAAATGCAATTGTGAACCTCTAATTAAAGATTGTCCTTCATTTTTAGAACTAACACCTAAAGCTCGTATTGATTTTATTTCAAAACATGATAGATGTTATAAATGTTTTCATCCAAAGACCCGTGGTCATTCCTGCACAACAAAATGTGCCATTTGCGGAAAGGTTCACCATAAACTTTTGCATTTCGGTGACAAACTCCAAACTAATCAACAAACCGCATCAGCTGTTATGAGCAGTGCTGTTAAATCGACTACTTCAATTCTTATCCCCTCAGCGTTAGTATGTTGTGCTGCCAACAATGGCAGATCTAAGCTTTTTGTTGCACTTCTTGATACTGGAAATGGTGTCAATTTAATTACATGGAGCGCGGTTAATGCTCTTAAATTACCTACGGTAAAAACACCTTTCTGGTATTGGTCCAGAAGCTTTGACAAGCACCCACAGTGTTACTTTAACAATTAGGCCATGCAATACTCTCAATGAGTGATCATTCCAAATTACTTGCTCTATTTTAGATAGCATTCCTAACCCATCTTCACATACTTTTAATTGTGATAACTGGAATATACCTGTAAACTTAGCTTACGCTGATCCCAATTTTTAAGATGTCAAACCCATTAATCTCTTACTTGGTGCAGATATGTTCTTCGAAATTCTACTACCAGGAAAATTAAGCAGATCTGATGCTGTTTACCGTGTAATACAGGAAACCAAATTAGGTTAGATTGTTGTGGGTCGTACCCCTCTTTCCGTCCCTCCTTCCCAAGCGTCCTGCAACCTGATTCAGACTCCCTTTGAGCCACCTGATCAGATCAGACATTTTTGGGAAGCAGAAGAAATTTCACCACTCATGCCAATCCTACATAAGGAGGAAATTGCTGAATCGCACTTTCTTGCTATACATTTTAGAGACGCCTCCGGCAGATACACAGTGAAACTTCCTACTAATTCTAATTTGAATTCATTGGGTGATTCCAAACCTCAAGCAATTAAACGCCTTTTGGCAACTGAAAAGAGGCTTGCACGGGATCCCCAATTGAAATAAGACTATCATAAGTTCATTAACAAATACATTAAATTAGGGCATATGCAACCAGCACCCAGCTGTAGCAGTCCCATTAGTTATTATATTCCTCATCATCCAGTGTTTAAACTTTCTAGTTCTACTACAGAGACCAGAATTGTATTTCATGCTTTAGTCAAAACTACCACTGGCATCTCCCTCAATGATGTATCGTTAAATGGTAGCAAAATTCAAGACGATCTTTTTGATTTTTTATTTAAATTTGGAGTTCACAAAATCGGCATTGCTGCTGACCTTAAAATGATGTTCCGTCAAGACAATGTGCATCACTCTGACTGGAATTTACAACGAGTTTTGTGGAGAAGCTCACCTCAATCCATTCAAGGCTTTGCACTGACTACAATCACGTATAGGCTAAAAACCAGCTGCCTTTCTCGCTGTTTGCACATTACGTCAGCTGGCTACCGATGAATCATTTTAATTTTCCCATCGGCTCCCATGCTTTAACGTCAAATTTCTATGTTGATGACTTTTTACGCTCGTCATGATACACGTAACAAATATGCATAGTATCATTTATAAAAACAAAGTTACCTCATCTAGGTATCTCCCACAAGCGCGACATCGCCCCGACCCGAGACAAACTTTAAGCTCGCAACTGGTTTCTCGAAGTGTGATGATGATGTGCATGTAACTGAATGTGTAATTAAGAGATGAAGAGAGGACAAGGAAGAGGACGGAAAAATACTTCGCGGTCCGTTGTCCATTTGTTATGGAACTGCTACGGCATTAGCCTGGTGTTGGTTGAACAGAGAAACCACGGAAGACTACCGATCAGAGCAGCTTGACCGCTAGAACTCTCATCCAGACAGCAGATGAATTTGACGTAGCTATGTAGGTCGTGTCGAAAATCTTGCCATCGTCGGAACTGAAACTCTAGGAGCTCCCGTTGAGAGACGCTGCAGTGGCATCGCGCTGAGCTTCCTTTGCCGGTGCAGGCTGCAAGGGAAAGCCGGAGTTTCCACAAGGCGAATTCGCATGCCTGGCGACTGTTTCGAATCCTTTGTGACCATCGGATAGGAGTTAAAAAGCGAAACTGCCCCTTAACGTTAAGAAAGAATTTAAAAATAAAAGTAAATGGTGGAACTGAAACTCTTTACCTATTTAAATTAATTGCAAAAAACTAGGATGAAATCCGTCCTTTAACCTTGCCTGTTAAGCGACGGGTAGAAGGTATGCATTTGCTTACATCTTGGGTTTGTCCTTTTGTTCACAGGGACGACTTTATTCGCTTGTTACCGAACCCGAAAGATACCCGGAAATTGACACCATAGAGGAACTGGCCCATTCCTTGTTGTCTGTTGTCAGCTTTGGTGAAGTTGGGTTGAATTATTTTCGGATTGGTACCGCACTTGAAGAAGTTTCTACCGCCCAGTTGCAGGCACGTCACAGAATTCTAGACCAAGGCATTCGTGTAATAACAATGGCGGAATTAGAAATGATGATAAGAGAACGCCACAATGTAGCAGTTCTTCTCGATACAAGTACGTGGGTAACTTCATCAAAAGAAGTACTATTTGGAAGAAAAGTACATATCCTTAAAGAACATATTTTAGAAAGAGGAGAATGTTTAATGACGACTAAGTAAGTATTATTTCTACTTAATTCCACGCGTGTCACCTAATTATTTACATTTAAATAGTCAACAAATTATGTATAAATTAAAAATTCTCATATTGAAAACGATGCTGTTTGCCAATAAACCACGTGTCAGGCGAAGAGTTTGCGTAACTGTCAACAATTTTTACTTTCCCGTATATAAGGAGTAAAATAGGGACCGTTATGTAATGGTGCGGACAATCGATTTCGACATTTTAACGAAGATACACGTTTTGGGATCCCCTGATAACGAAAAAGTGTTTTTTCAAAACGTCCATCTGTTTGTCTGTCCGTCTATTCGAGTGTTCGTCTTTCCACGTGTGAACAACACTAGCGCCAAAACCATACGTACGATTCCTTCCAAAATGGATATTCCCCGGTCGATCTGGCTCCATTCGGGGCGCCACGTTTTTTAAAAATCTTACTTCAAAATTTGGGGGTACTTTACATAAAGCCACCCGGACATTTTCAAAATTTTCTCAATAACGACTCCAAATTTTTTCTTTCAATTTTCGGCTTGTTGAAAGCCTACTTCTAATTCGATAAGTAAAGATTCGCAGGTAGCAAGTTCGAGCTCACAGATCACACTTAACCCTTAGGTTGTTTCCTGCCATACGTTACTGCGACCCACAGTGGCCTCGGGGCATCCCGCCGCAGGGCCCAGCAAGGGGTCCCTCCGATCGCCAATCGGCATTTCTAAACCCTACGAGATTTTCACGGACTGCTGAAGGCAGCCTCCTTCGCTGGCTAACGCTAGGTTCGGGCCTCCAGTCTAATCAGTGGCCTGGTGTGCTAACCCCGTTTCTCTCCTGTACCCTCCATGGGCCGATAACAGGAAGTCCAAAGGTTCATGACCCTTCCCTCTCTACTTCCTTCCCACTCACTTCCGGAGTACTTCTTCGTCTGACCCCTCACCTTCAACCTATTCAGCAAGGGAGACCCTACCAGTAGCTAGGCTACCACTGACATAGCTCTCAGGCTCATGGGGGTACTCAAGCTCCACCACCAACTACATGGTCGTGTACTCCCTAGGTGGAGTTGTTATTATTATTATTATTATTATAACAATAATTAATTATTAATTATTATAATAATTGTTATTATAATTATAATTATAATTATTATTTATCTTTTATATTAATATTTCAGTGGATGGGGAAGGGAAAGAAATGAACAAAATTAACCAATAGTTACATTTTATTTCAAAGTAGAAATGTTTTGAATTATTTTTAAATTTCTCTTTGAATTACAAACACTTATGTTTTTATTCAATTTCCTTACTCTTATATATAGTATACCTTTCCATTGCGGCTCTCACACGCAACCAATCTTTATAAATAAGGTCTCTAAAGAAAGAGAATTTCACGGAGACGAGACAAATTGCACTTTGACTTTAAAAATATGAAGGATTTGTTTAAAAACGCATCTCAATAATTACGTAAATTGCAACCCGCAACTCACATTAGGATTCTTGAATCTATATCGTTAAATAACTCCTAAAACGAGCGTTCTAGGGCCTTAAAAACAAAAATGTTGAGACCAAAGGCCACAAAGAAACAATTTTCACACTATATTCTACAACATTCTTGAACTTCCAATTACATTTTCGTTTCAGCGCTCCGATTCTACCAATGGCACCTAAATATTTTAGCCCTTGCTGCTGGTAGCCATTTTTTTGACGACACGCGTAGAAGGCTTAGGTTCCTCTATCCTATATTTACGCTTTCTGTATACACCGTGGTTTGTGCAGTCTGACGAGGTTTATTTGCATCATCATTAATTCAATATTAGCACATTGCAAGTAATCTTTATATATTTTTAAACAAATAAAAACGTTTTGTTAACACCTTTCTCTCTTAGAATGGAAATTGAAGAATAGGGATGCGTGTGGGACTTAACATGCGAGAGTTCTCGCACGGGTACGCGGAGGTAGTGGGGAAAAACGTGTGCTATGGCACAACACAAACAACAAACTTTTTAAATTAGCTCAAGTAAAATAGCTTGCAATAAATGAAAAAAATCAAAACGTGCTAGCCTACAATACCTGAATAAATTTAAAATTATGGAAAGAATAGCGCAGGTCACTCGACAACTAACAACGATCGCAGTCCAAACGTACGATTTAAATGTTGGTGGTATCTGGAAGTATGTAAATGAACGCCCAGTTGCAAACTCATATTGTAAATAATACACCGTTTGATATTAAATTCAAGGTGTCGGTCAAGATAATGGAAACACCGTTTTGAGCAACATTCCCATGTACCGAATGAAGTCTAAAGCCACTAAATTGTTTCTAATGGTAATAAATGGTATTTAGTTCTCACAGGTGAAAATATTTCTTTGATTATTTTTTGGCTCGGAATTGCTTTTCTTGAGATGCGAAACAATGCAGAAAATAATCCAATACTCTTTAGTATACAAATAATTTTTCAAATTTCGCACCCTAGCAAGCTAGCACCCTGACTATTCAAAGCTGTTTCTCATAACACATGAAGGAAAGTTAAATAATATTGCAAAGAGTAGGATTGTACTAGCCCGATCCGGTATTTTCACAGTACTTTACTATGCTTTCTCAAGAGTAAAACCTTTTCTAATAGTTTTGTGACTATCAAAGAAAGTGAAAAGCTAACTCTCAAGGAATATTGAATAATTTCTTCAAAGAAGTATGAATTATTCCAAGAACATGGTCTCCTGTATTATTTCAGTAGTATACCTTTCCGTTACGGCTCTCACACGCAACCAATCTTTATAATTGAGGTCTCTAAAGAAAGAGAATTTCACGGTGTTATGACGAATTACACTTTGGGTTTCAAAATATGGAGAATTTGTTTAAAAAAACGCATCAAAATATTAATGTAAAATGCAACCCGCATCACATGCATATATTGTCAAATAACTCGTAAACAATGCGTTTTAGAGCCTTAAAAGTGAAATTTTGAGGCCAATGGCTTCAAAGAAACGTTTTTTTACACCATGATCTACAAGATAAGACACTTTTTGAACATTCAATTAAATTTTTGGTTCGGCACTTCAATTCTACCGATGCCACCTAAATATTTCAGCCCTTATTGCTGATATCCATTTTTGTGACGACACGCTTAGAAGACTTAGATTCCTCAATCTTATATTTACGCTTTTTGTACACACCGTGGTTTGTGCAGTCATACGAGGTTTATTTGCGTAAGCATTAATTCAAGATTTGCTCCCCAGCAACAACTAGAAGTATACTATTATAGTTGCTTCATCCCTATGAAGATAGTTTTCTTATGTGTGTTGTGACCCCATTCAATTAACGTTTTGCCGTGGTCTCTAAGTACCGAATTATGGTGGGGTGTGGTTGTACAGTGAAGAGTGAAGACTTGTTTGTGTTTTAGCTGTACCAATATTTTCGTTATCATTCGATGAAATTTTCATATCAGCGGGTTCAGACATGTAGCTCAAAATAAAAAGATAATATTTTTGTGACTATCACGAAAAGCTAAACGCTAACTGCCAAAGAATATTGAATAATTACTTCAAATGTCTTTAAGGAAGTGTTGTGAATTGTTCCAAGAAAATTCTCCATTATACTGAATAAATATTTATTGAAATTTCTTTTAAATATCATTCGCATTGTTTTTTATTCTTATTTGATATTAGGTTAGTAAATTGCAAGTTACCTTTATATATTTGTAGATAAAGAAACACGTTTCGTTAACTCTTTTCCTCTTAGAATAGAAATAGAAGGTTAGGGATGAGTGCGGAAGTAGTAGGGGAAAACTTGTGCTATGGCACAACACAAAGAACAATATTTTTAAATTAGCTAAAGTAAAATAGCTTGAAGTAAATGAAAAACAAAAATTAAAATGCGCTAATTTACAATACTACGTGAATTAATTTAAAAAAACCCACTAAATTGAAAATTATAGAAAGAATAGCGCAAGTGACGCAACTGCTAACGATCGCAGTCCAAACGCACGATTTAAATGTTGGCAAGCAATGTTATCTTTATATAAATGAAAAAAAAATCAAATCGCACTAGCGTACAATACTACGTGAATTAATTTAAAAAAGCAACTGAATTTAAAATTATAGAAAGAAAAGCGTATACTTGGGTTTTTATTTCTTGGCGTGTGGGGGCCTGTCTTCACGATGGAATATCTCACGGTATTTCGCGTCGTTCTCGGTCGTGCTGCTAGGAGTCACCTCATCGCGACTGTATCGGGCAGTGGTGGCAATCATGCGACTTCTAACGGCACGACGGAGAAATACACGAAATGCCGTGTGATGTATTGTGAAGACAAGTCTCCACACGCCTAGAAATAAAAACCCAAGTGTAAGTCACTCGACACAGACAACGATCGCAGTCCAAACGCCCGATTTTAAATGTTGGCAAGCATGTACATCAACGCCCAGCTGCAAACTCATATTGTAAATAATACACCATTTGATATTAAACTCAAGGTGTCTATTCGTTAAGATATTCAATACGCAAACATCGTTTCAACAACATTTCCATGTACAAAGCGAAGTCTAAGCTTACTAAACCGTTTCTAATGGTAACAAACGGTGTTTAGTCCTCAAAGGTGAAAATAATACTTTGAATATTTTTCATTATTAAATTATATATTAATTATTTGTCATTATTATTATATTCCGCACCCATTTTGTCGCAGTCTGTGTTAGACAAGAATCTGCATCTACGAGATTTATCAATAAATTCTCACTGACGCTTTCTTCTGTTTCTGTTTTGAGTAAAAATACTGGCAGAATGTTTGCTAAGAATATACCATTTACGTCTGTGTATAAAATTCAAAGCCGAAGGTTGATCACTTGTCCCACCCTTGCCCCTAATGTAAAAGAAATTTTTCAATGTATCCTAATTTAAACGAGGTGTTATAATATACTCTAAGTTTATCAAATAATAATTTGAGGCTAATACCCCTTCTAAAATTGAATCATAATATTTTTATTAGCTTCTCGTTGATTTTTGTGGGTATCGTTTGACGATATCTATTTTTATGTCAGCAAGTTCAAAATATCGCTTGCAAAACCACTACAATCATGAGTACTTAAACTAAACAAAGTGACTTATCTAAAAAATCAGTATTAATTAAAAATAGATGTGCTTAGTGGTGTGTGTAGGAACTGTATTAATCACTAATAGAAAAGTTCTGGGCAAAACATTTTGTAATAAAACTGATTTTATAGTTTTAGAATGTATGGTTGAATGTATTATTGACACCATGCTACCGTCTATGCTCAATACGTTTCACGTTACCATTTGAGCGATTGCGTTATTGAGTTAAGTTGGGTCTGTTTAAGTAATTTATTGCAATATATAAGCTTGGCGAATTTATTACATTGAGAAACTGCTCTTTCTTGCAAAATTTGGCCAGAAAATTAGTGTTCAAATCTCGGCATCCAATAATGGATTTAAAAGAACAATTGCTGAATTTGTTTAAAGTTATCTCTAGTTTTTCTAAGAATATGTGATATGTATCGCACTTTGTTGGAGACCTATAGATACAAAGAAGATAAATTTCAGCGTAGGAAGATATAAAATAGGTATTTCAAAAACTTTTTCAACCGAAGACACATTTAATCCTGTCAAGCAGATTAGTCTCGTCATCATGGTTTGCTAAAAGGTAATGTGTAGTTTTTATGTTTTGCTCTTCTATATTTTTTGGGGTGCTGAAGACGTATTTGAAGTGTGATAAAAATATTTCCCTTGGAATTTGAGTCACAACAAAAATAACATTGTTTTGTTCTTTGCCTGTATCAGAAAACTATGGATTTAGGCAAAAATTACTCTTTACCAAAATATCCTATTTACAATTTCCTTAAGTTCCATAGAATTTTTTTCGTTACGCGCACTATTTAGGTGTAACTAACAGCAGCATTTTGTCGATTTTTTTCGGAAGTTAGTCTTAGCTAGGCTACCAATTGGACTGTTTAATCAGAACTGTACTCAGAACAACTATCTACCTTGCTTATAATTTTCTGTCCTCCTCGCAATGTCCCAGTATATGTTGCTGGGTGACAACTTATCAGGTTGAGAAGTCCAGAAATGCGGCGTAGGGGATAGCTATTGGTAACCACACGTACCCCTCAACCCATCGACGCAAAGCCGGGTCGCCGTTGGTAGGCCTTAGCTCGTAAAGAGCTATTGTACCAGAGTAAATACATACATAGGTACTTTTTGCCAATGGTCTTGATCTTAAATTCCAAATGGATAAAATGAATTATTATTGTTATTAATATCTATCTATTTCTCTCTCTCTCTCTCTCTATGTATATATATATATATATATATATATATATATATATATATATATATATATATATATACACACACACACACAGATTGTAACCTAACTTACCTTTGTGTTGGTCAATTTGTTACATATTATTTCCTTTTTGCTTTTGGAAATATAAAATAATAAATTGTTGGGGGATTAGAGATTCTTTTGTTGGGGGATCACTTTGATCATGCAATTGGTACACATGACAACCATGAGTTTTATTAGTGAAACAAAAGGAATTCATTATCCCTTGAAAAATATCATAATAAACATTTAAATATGAATTGAACATCTTACATGAATCAAATATCGGTTAATTATAACTTTCCTTCCTTATTTTATACTTCTAATATTAAAAGAACATCCCATTTATTGCTCCTAATACTCACTTCATACATCTATTGAGATCTCTTTATTCGGTGCACCATGGCCATATATCAATCGTGCCTGAATTTATAATTATACTCTTAAAAATATAACTATTGTAACGGTTTTTTTATGTGGTTTCCCTCACTTATCTATGGCTAGCTATCTAACTTTCTTATTTATCAAACTTACAACACAACAACATGTTGCGTTGCCAACGTAACTGCACTGGGATTTCCACTCCCACTTCTAACATAAACTAGCCCCCCCTTCTAAAGTACGTCACATAAATTCATAAAAATGCGGGTTGTGACCGGCTCCATACGGAAAAAAACCTCAAACATTAGCCTCAGTTGTAGTGTCGCCAGCATCCTAGCTATTCAAATAAAACACATATGTGTGAGAGAAAACATGGCTGGCAAAGATGCCTTCCTTCACTTAATTGTCAAAATATTCTCGTACACCGTTGACTTCCCTCTAATGACACGTTCACATAACATCAACAAAAATAACACAAATAAATACGCACAGAAAACACAAAACAAAAACAAAACAACAAATATGTACTGGAAGTTACTTTAAACTTTATCTTTAAAAGAATGAATTTTCTTTATTTTCATTACATATGCCTTTTTTAAAATCATTTAAAAATGATTGGAATGGCTATTTTTTTACCCTTAAAATAATCACAATCTTGGCCTTGAACAATGAAACTATCTTCTTCAAAAATAAAAAGAACGCGTGAGACTTTCTTCTTTGTTGCCTTCTGCGTAGTCCAATGGCACCAAACTTGGCTGTTCCCCGTTTGTAAATAAGCCTCCACCAGTGGGTCGTCTCACATCATCAGCGAAGTCCGCGTTACTGTCTAAATTCGTCAACGTCTTTCAAAATCGCCACCAAATTAGCGCCAAAATAGCGCCAATTGTTCTTCAGTTATAAATGGTTTAATTAACCCGACTTTTATTTACTTAGATTCTTCGGCCTATTTACTTAGAGCCTTCCGCCTCAAAATTTTGTTTTTTACGGCCCTAGAACGCTTCGTTTAGGAGCTATTTAACGATATAGATTCGAACTGTGTAGCGGGCTGCGTTTGCATGAATATCTAGTTTTTTTATTCTTCAGCGCCATGTAGTGCCATTTTTTTCCATATTTTATTAGTTATTCAGTTATGAGGGACGGAGATGAATCCAAACAAAACAAAAATAATTAAAATTGGTTCAATGTTTCTTGAGTTATAAGTGGTGTAACTACACAACTCCGTTTTATATATAGAGATATATAGGGTGTCTGGGGAGGAAACGTCGAAATTTCGAAAATAAGCACCTAAGACAATTTATTTTGTCTTATAAACTACGTGGATATTCCGAATGGTTGAGCCGGAATAAGCACTCAAAGGTTGGTTTGAAAAAATGATTTCTAGGCAAAAATTTGCATTATAGGAGCCTAGAAACACTCCAGAAACATGTTAATTGTTTATTATTTACAAAAGAAATGAATATATTTGCTCAGATAGAAAAATTAAGCGAGAAATAAAAAAAGGGGTGAATTGTGTTAATTGGCTGCTTTTTACTTTCCCGTATACGTACGTATACACGGAGTAATTTTGGGATATGCTATAGTATATTGCGTAGAGGCAGTAAGTGAAGTGTCAGCTGCTTGTACACATGAATATTTTATGTACATGAAAGCATTGTATCAGCCCCAAAGAAGACAGGAACACAAATCATAGTCAGGCCCTGCTTAGATGATGTAGAATCAGCGATGCAAACTATTTTTAGTTTTTCTTGGACGAGGAATACTAATTTACCACTGAAGATCTGATAAACGTGATTGAAAGTAATTTTCATCCACATCCAAAAATAGTCACGCACGTGTACTCCATGTGGTATGTTTTAAGGATTTACAGATACTCCGCGAGCAAATACCTGCCTACTCATTTGAGTGTCAGAGTGTTAATAATTTTAACAATGCCAATCATTTGTTCATAGCATTTTCAAGCATAATAAAAGTAAAAACTCTCCTGCTTTGTCCATAGACCCAAAAAGTAACCATTTTTCAGCGCGCTCTAGCGCCAAACATTTTTCTATAAATTTAAAGTTATTTATGCGTTTTAAAGGAACTTGTATCTACTTTAATTCTGTGCATAACAATTTTTTCAATAGAACGCATATTTTGGAAGGGTATAAGCAAAAAACTATAACTAGTAGTGCTACAGAATGGCCACAGACTTTCCGGAATTAGTTTTCTATTTCCTTGGGTCTTCGCTAGCTATTCGGAATTGCCACATACTCTTTCTTGCCAGCTACCATCTATCACCGCCAAAAGTCCTTTTTTTTGTCTTTTTCTTAATTTTTCGGTTTCCTATAGGTTAGAACGGAAACATTAATTTTAGAATATTAAAAACACAAACAAACACAAAAACCTAGCCCTAAATGGCAATTTTCTTTTAAAAATTATGTGTCGTTTAAGAGAAAATGGTGTTTTAGCGCTACTAAAAGTGCGAAATTTGAAGCCTCATTTTCACAGAAAATGTTAGAGTTTTCAAAATACTTTTCTTTGAAGTTATTTGAAGACCTTACCACTCACAAATATAATAATGTTTACAAATTGCTATGGTAATGTGCGTATTAAAGGTGTTAGAGATCTTTCAAACAAATTACAATTATGTAATTTTTGAAAAAAAACAAAAAAAAACTCAAATAAACTTTACGCTATACTAAAGAGTGTAATTCGCACTATCCGTTACAAAAGTTTTGAAAAAAAATTGCTGCCATATATGAGGAAATTGGCGTTTGAGCATTTCTGAAAATGCGATATTTTGAGCTACTTTTCACAGAAAACGGTTTGTTTTCGAGAAACTTTATTTGACAATATTTAAAACACATGCACTCGTAAATACAATAATGTAAAAATCATCGCCGCTAATATAAATATTTTGACATGAGGAAACATGTGAAAAAATTTACATTTTTGTAATTTTTGAAAAAAACAACCTATAGAGCCATATGGATTTTATGTCGTCTGATTGAGTACATCTACCACTATCCCTACTAAAAGTTTAAAGAAAAAATGTGGAGCCGTTTTTGAGGAAAATCTTATTTCTGCATTTTTTTAAAATTGTACATATTGCACGGAATATTGCACGAAAACTACTAAATTTTGAAAAACATTTACATGACCTTTATGAAAGAAATCAATATGCAGAAAAAAATTTTATTTGAAGAAAAAATCTCTATCTTCAATTTTGTAGTTGGAGAAAGACGCGGTAAAAATTCAAACTTTTACAATTTTCGAAAACTCAGAGGTATTTGTGAAAATCGGACCTATGTCATGTTAATAAGTGTGTTTTTACTCTATCCACACAAGAATTCAAAGAAAAAATTTGGAGCCGTTTTCGAGAAAAGTTTGAATATCACTGGAGGGCTTCATATAAAATACCCCCTAAATTTTGAAGAATCTTTTTCAAAATCTCAAAGCTTGGACTAGAAGCAGATCGATCGGGGGAATAACCATTTGGTAAGAAATCGTTCGTTTGGTTTAGGCCAGACCTGTCCACCGATTTCTGCTCCGCCCGTGCTCCGGAGCACCAAGTTCGCTCCGATCTGACGACGAAGCGCGCTTCAGTTCGGCTGTTTTCCGCCACAGCCCGACGGGCGTCCCCGACTGCCAGGTACTCAGGCCCGACCGCGCAACTTTCCTCGCCAAGCCCACAGTCATTTACTGGATCGTTTTAATCGGATGAAATGCGACAATGTTTTAACGCAGTTCATGTAAAATCAAAAGGGGATTTTAATTTAATTTTATTCCACGGAATAAGTTTCTTTTTTATTTTCTAGTTTGAAACATATAATTGATGAAAACGGGATTTCCTAGATAAGTAGGTTTAGTTAAAGCAAACAAAAGCAATTTCATAGTAACAATTTTATTTGCTTTTTTTTATTGTTTACAATTCGCTCGATGCGGGGCACAAACTTCCTTGTCGCCATCAAACGCAAGGAATTGCGAAGACTCTCGTCGCTTCCAACATTACGAAACTTCGATTTGGTTAACTGCATAACAGAAAAGAAGCTCTCACATACATACTGGATCCAAACATAGAAATTACTTTCGCTGCTTGCTATGCAGTTTTGGGAACTCTTGCTGTGGAAAATTTTTCATAAAACTAGCAAAGAGTTCGCCCATCCGAAATTTATCTTTCTGTCTCGTGTGACATTGCAAGTCAATCAACTCCAATTGCAAATGTTCCTGAACAGTCTCTGCCGAAATCGAAAATGGTGTCGCAAACAATGTAAACAACTGTTCTTGTTCTCTAAGTTCTTGAAGCGGTTAGAAAAGTTATCTTTCAAATCTTGAATACAGAGACATATTCATCGAAACATGCACCTTCTTCCACAGTCTGAAGACATAAAAAGTGTGCTGCATTCCTATTCCTTAATTGACCTTCCCACAGGGAAAGCTTTAATTCAAAGGCATTTATTTATCAAATAAATATGTAATGAGACAGTTCTTGCCTTGCATTGATATAATAAGGTCATTTAGATGGCAGGTAATGTCAGCAAGAGACCCTAATGTTGCCACCCACTTTGGGTCGGCTAGCAGTTTACATTCATCAAGTTTTTCTTTAAAATCCAAAAACAATTGTATTACCCCCTTTAATGCAAAACAACCTCTTAAAAACAGCTCCACGACTCAACCATCCTCACTGTACAATGATACGGAATATCTGAAAATTCAGCTTTTATGTCTACAACAATTCTTTGAATTGACGGTGGTTAAGTCCATGAGCACGGAGAAATTTACAATGCGGATAACGTCTTTAGCAACATTGCCAATATTCGCTGCTTTTGCACAAAGTGCTTCCTGGTGGTAGCTAATGAGTACGCAGCTAATGAGTACTTTGCCAAACTCCAACAATTTTGTTTTACTAACGTAACAAATCCAATGTGCACTCCACACATAGACGGTGCATTGTTGTTACAGAACACAGCTGTTCCCACGGTAAACCCACTTCTTCCAAAGCATCCTCGACCGCTCGAAAAATATCGACAATCGTGTTGTGTCCTTGAGGTGCCTTGTCGCACGGACTGAAGGATGCCCCCTCCCCTGGTGACTAATTGCGCCGGCGCGCTGCGGGAGCACGGGCGGAGCAAAATTGCACCGGAGCACAGTTTTGGACAGGCCTGGTTTAGGCGCTAGCAGTGTTCACAGACGGACGGACGGACAGACAGAAGGACGTTTCCTTTCAATTGGTTTGTTTTCAGTATCAAGGACCCACAAAACAGGGTTTCTGCTGCAGCACGTGTGAGGGATTTTTTTTTCTTAGTTTACCAACTGGTGTTATCCACTGTTTTGTTATCACGGCCCGGCAATGAATTTTTTCCGCCGAAAATTGGCCATTTTTTCGCACAGCATTACATACTTTCCCTATACTACGTATATCACTCCGTGTATACGTACGTATACGGGAAAATAAAAGTCTGATATCAAACAGTGAATCCCGGCTTGACGAAAGTTTTTCTGTTATATAAAAAAACTCTTTGTTCCATTTTCAAGCAACCTTGAAAAACAGTGTTGGAACACATCCATTTTCTTTACTGGTTTTCTTCAAACTGTACTTCTTCTTGCCAAACTATCATAATTTAAGTAACCATTACTTCGCCACTCAAGTGTGATCTCTCCATTATAATAAAATCCTTTCCTCCCAAAATTTATCGGTCACATTTAAGCAAATACGTAAATCATCCATAATACGGGTTCACGTTCATGCTGTGAAAGTCACAAATAATTAATAATCATGCTTTATGTACTTACAACTAAACGATTAACAATTCAATGGTAGATAACACATGTGTGCACTCGTACCTTTTTACATTAATATCAGACATACCAGCACAGCACAAAGGCGTTTTCCAAACATTCATGCTTCTCTCTTGTGCACCTAATACATTCACGACTAGACACCATTAAAATCAATATCTAAGTCACATTTATAAATAGACAGAAAGATAACTCAGAATCATTTTGAATTAGACAAATGACAGTAGTAACCAAACAGTCCTCTAAATACACAAACCTGTCTGTTGATGAACTCAATCGTATATTACAATCGTCTCCTCTGGTGGTGAGCAGCTAAACAATGTACATTCTTGCATTCTTGAATCTGTGATGTAATGCTAGACGAAAACGTCCAGAAAAGTAATTATTTTGTAAATATATGAATGTCACGACAGTAAATCATAGTCTAGTACTTCGAACTTCAAAGGAAGCTAGCATAAAAGTATCATGTTCCGAATTTCTAAATAATTGGGCCGCCAGGAAATGGTTACATTTAAATCCTTGATTATATATTATCAATTCTCAAAAATAAAAATCCTGCTAGCTCTGTCGATTGGGTCTTATAAAATAATTGTTGCTTCTTACTCCGCAACCAATTACTCAATCTGCCATTCATACGAAGTGACGAGGAATCTGAAACATCTACTCTAGGATTGCACGTAATGGCAAATGAAAATCAGTTTTCTTTCAACAATGAAATCCGGTTTATTAAGCATGAAAGATCAATCATTTTACTTATAATGGCTTGTTTCAAATTAGCATTAGGCCCATAAGCATATTTTTGTTATTTGCAATAACAGCGTTATAGAAACCTTTATCCGTTCTTCTTTTTTCGCCCGCACGACGCTTCACGTTCGACGTCACTACGTAGAATCTTGTTGCTGTAGTCCAATCTTCATTCTTGCTGAAGTCCATGAGGATCCAAAACCATGTCGAAACTTCTTCGAATCACATTAAATACACTGTCTACACACTTTATCTTGCGTCTCAGGTGGGCCACCTATTTGCAACTAATTACTTTCCAGAAATAAATAATATATCTCTCACCTAACCTTGTAACTCACAATTCAATGGTAAAATTTTATAAGTCCACACTTGTAGCTCCGCCCCGAAAATATTCTAAGATTACTTTCCAGCATTCACTCCCACGATATATCACAAGTCTCAATACTATTATTCGAACTTAACACAGCTTTCAGCGATCCGTTCACCACCTCGACACGAGAAGGAATCTAGTAATATTCCCCTGGTCAACATTTGAAACCTCACCTTATTTGTCTTTCCATTGTTTTTCAAACTTTTTCGAAACGTCCGTTGACGTCACCCTTCCTGTTTCATTTCTGAACCAATTACAATCTTGTGGTAACTACGGTACACCCCCGCACCCGCTTTTAAACAAACGCTTATCTCGCTTGTTGCTACGGTGACACCTGCGCTGTCTCAGAATGAACTCGCGTTATTTTCGTTTCTACGGTGCCACCTGCGTACCTGCACCATTGAAA